>REGL01001895.1:38488-55657 GCA_004194395.1 Aurelia aurita complex sp. Pacific
TGATGAAAAGGTTGTGGGCCTAATTTGCCCTCGTGAGACAAGAAGGTGGATGAGTGATGGACAAAATGCTTCAAATGAGTCAAGAGCAAATAATTCATCTGAGGAATACGACATCATTATTGCTGGTGGAGGGCTAGTTGGTACAGCCCTAGCATGTTCACTTGGTAAGTATGAAAAGAACATGATGTGCATGTGTGCATAAAAACTGTGTTGTGTCAGCATTGGCGGAGCCACAGGGGGGGGGGGGAATGGGGGGCACAACTCCCCCCACTTTTCTCTGAGGTCACTCTTCCAATTCGTTTAACTCCATTGAGAAAATGTCTTAGGAGGGGGGATTAGGTAGGTATCTTTAGAGTTTATTAGACAAATAAGGGTGTTCCCTGAGGGTAAAAAGGGCGTTTCCTGAGTATAAAAAGGGTGTGGTCCTGAAAATTTTCCTGAGGGCTACGCCCCCAGACCCCCTTCTACCTTCGTCCCCTCCACTTTTTTGAGGCTGGTGCCGCCGCCATTGGCTGTGTGCCATATAATGCTGGTGGCTGGCTGCTGCCTGCCTTTGCAAAATTGTTGTTGTTCTAGCTGTTCTAGTTTTTATGACATTTGCACATCGCACAGTGGATAGAGTGGATATAATGCAGGCTGAAAAGTTTGCCTTGCTTGCTGAGGAACACGTTCCCCACCCATGCAATCTTTGTAATGTATGTAGAGACCAGTCTGCAGAGTATGGTACTTTTCGACGAGATCTCCGGTGTGCAATGAGAAATTTCTTTTGTTCTCTATTGTATAATTTGAATAGCCTATTGAAAAGCTCAGGTGTGCAAGTGCCATACTCTGCACACCTGTATGTAGAAACAATAGCCTTTTTTGTAACCATCAAATTATTACAATAAGTCATATTTTCTACTGCACTTATCTAATTACTATACACACCACAGGGATGATACCAAGGGGAACGAAAGACAATGACTACCCTATGGCCAAAACATAAAGACACACAACATTAAATTACATTTACAACTAAACTACAAACGATGAAAAAAATTAGTCACACTACTTACACAGTTACTTTACTAATTAGTCTAGTTACAAAATTACTCTACCATACATTAAAGGTAAAAAATGGGCTATGGTGGAAAAATAGTCTCTTGTCCGTGGTCACATGACTTAAATTGGGTAAAGCAACCTTTGCCCATTTTGCCTATTTTGCCTAGGAAAAAGTTTAAAATCTTATCAAAACATTTGGACATGAAATTAATCCAAATATTATCGGCACATTTGAAGATTTGAAATGTGCATAGAATTTCTTTCCTGCGAGAGACAAATTTTGCAGTCTTGGTCTTTGTTGGGTGGTTAGGATCAAGATCCCTACTTGCTCTTCTACCCCACCCCTGTAACAGCTTTCCACCAAAGTGATGAATCTAATTGAGGTAATTCTGTGATCCAAGCAGCTAGGGTGCTTTCAATACATTAAGGGTCAAAGATTTTCAGGTATAGTTAGAATTTTCTATTGTCTTCACATTATCTTGGCATAAATATGTAGCATAAACGTAACATGCAATGCATCATGACCAAGCACTTGACATCAAAATCCACAAGTGCAACCAGTCAACTCTAGTCTTTGGATAAGTATCTGCAGGGGTGATAGTGAGCCATCTAGCCCCCATTGGAGCAAATTTTGGGTTTTTGTCAGAGGAAATTTGGCAAAAAAAATGACATATGAAACCTGCATTTTTAGCCATTTTAGCCCCCCTGTCTAAATCTCCAGCCCCTCTGTTGGAAGATCCCTGACTATCTGAGTGTTGTAGACATTTGAAAGCAGTTTTCCAAGGCAATGTTTCAGTTTTGAGGGAGTGTNCCAGCCCCTCTGTTGGAAGATCCCTGACTATCTGAGTGTTGTAGACATTTGAAAGCAGTTTTCCAAGGCAATGTTTCAGTTTTGAGGGAGTGTCTCTATTTTTTGCAGGCAAAGAACCAGTATTACAGCAACACAAGATCCTTGTTCTAGAAGCTGCCCCTAAAATGGACCCAATGAATCTAGCCCCAGAGAAGTACAGCAACAGAGTCTCATCAATAACTCCAGGAACAAAAAGACTGCTGGAAGGTGAATTTTTATGGAAAATACCATGTGGCAAGATAAGGCTGAGATGTTTTCTCTGTTTGGTTATATTTTTGCAAGAATCCAACAAGGGTAGGAAAATAATGCCACAGGAGGAAAATATTTCTCTTGGGAAGATTTTTGCGATGAAGCAAAAAGTGAGCAACGAGAGCAAGTCAATGTGTTCTATCTTTTGACAGTCTTTTCTCATACAGAATCATGGCTTTAGGCAGATGGATTTAGAATCTTTTGATAATCTATTATTTATTCTGATTTGGCGCTAAAAAGGCAACATCACTCTGGCTTTGAAGCAGTTTCCCATACAGATATACAGTACAGTAGGTGGTGGCTGGAATTATTGTTTTGTAGTACAGGAAATTTCTTCTAATACCTGTGATGGTTAGTATTTTAATATCATCTGTGTTACCATGAAGCTTTTAGTTTACCTGTTATAACTTTGCAGAAATTGGTGCATGGGATGGTATAAGAAACCTCCGGTTCAAAGGCTACACAAAGATGCATGTGAGTTTGTCTCCATTTCATTATATTGTGTTTTAAATGATACTGATGGTGGTGGGAAGAGTTTGAAATTGCATGATAAATTCCTCAGCTGCCCCGCACAGGAACTCAAAAGACATTTGTCAGAAAATTTGCCAGAAATTCTTATTGCTTGGAAACAACTGTCGGAAAGCTATCGGAAGATTTGTAATACAAATTTTCATTGAAATTGCTGTCTGGTTGAAAATATCTGCAGAATTACTATAGCACAACACAATCCAGCCTGTGTTCCAGACCTCTAGGACACAATAATTAAGACTTATTTGCGCAGCACAATATCTGAAAAGGGACTCTGACTTAGCATACGTTTCAATCAACAGAGAAGTAGTTACTAATATCAACATCAAAGAACTACAAAAGCCATTTTACAGCAAAAATCAAGAAAGATTTTTGCACGATAAAGATTTTCACTTTGCTTTTTTTAAGAAAAATACACTTTGAAGGGCAAAGACAGGTCTCTTTTTCTGACTGCTTCTATCTTTGTGTGGCAGGATGTTTAAGCAAACGATTTGCGGTACAGAAGTTCAAAATAGCCTTACGGAATCATCGTTATAAATTACACAGGCAACTCTGAATATACTGGAATAACAAACTCAGGGTCTTATGAAGGGCGTTGCCTGGATGAATTTTCTCAGGGTATACCCCAACTTATTATGCTCATTGCTGGCCTTTGCCCCCTCTGCTGCCCAAAAAGTCCTAGCTATACCTCTGACTACGATTTTTCAAACATCGGAACTTGTTTTTATGTCCCAATGAAAATTTGAAATAATTGCAACTACATTACTTACAGAAATGAAACACTATACAGGGTATTTCAGAGAAAACGCAACCCTCCTTATTCAAGATTCTCCAGGAAACAATGATATTTGGATAGATTTGATGCATAATATCTGAAAGTACGATCTGTCTGCTTTCCAATGATATCCAGTTTGGGCGGTATAAATTGAATTATTCATCACTTAATTTATTTTTTCATATGTAAGGCCTTTTTTAAATACCGGAAAATGATAGGGCATTTTCATAGAGGAAAACTCGTCTTTGTGAGAGCTTATTTTACCATCCGTGATAAATGCATCCAATGGGAATAAATTTCTGCCTTTTCCCTACTAGGCCATCACCTGAAGTGCTTCTAGGCCTGAAGTGTTTCGACAAAATTTGTTTGGAAGCTTTTTATGGTAAAAAAGATGCTGATTTTGCTCTTACAGCATGCTCCATTTGAAATCGGCCATATGTACTAAACTCTAAATTAAATGATGAATAATTCCATCAATGTATCCAAACTGCATATCAATAGAAAGAACAAAGATTGTACTTTCAGATGGTATACATTACATCTACTAAAATCTTATCATTTTTTCAAGATTTTCGATTATAGCTAGGTTGCAATTTTTCTGAAACACGCTGTACAATACTACTGAGACGATACCATGGGGAGCACCTGGTAAAAGGGGAAATTCGTTGGTGCACCCAAAGCTTAAATGTTGTCTGTTTTTTAACAAATATCTTTATGTAGGTGTTGGATGCTTGCTTTACAATTATAGTTGGGTTGCATTTTTTCTGAAACACGCTATACAATACTACTGGGACGATACCATGGGGAGCACCTAGTAAAAGGGGAAATTCGTTGGTACAACGCAGCTTAGATGTTGGCTGTTCTTTTAACAAATATCTTTATGTAGGTATGGGATGCTTGCGGTGCTGGATATATCACATTTAATGCAAACGAGGTAGTCAAACCAGATGAAAATGAGACAGAAGTTAACATGGCTTTTATAATAGAAAATGCTGTGATATTGTCAGCGATGGCACAACGAATGCAAGAATTGAAATCAAATGTTCATGTTAAATACAGCAGTAGGATTAAAGATATCCAATTTCCAAATGAAAAGGTATATTATGAAAATAAGATTTTTTCTTGACTGATATGTTTGTTCTGAATTTCTGACATTGTACCAGGTGAGTTAGAAAAAAGCTAGACTTATGACTTTTCGTCCCTTGTTTCCCTGTGTTCTTTGATTTGCTGATATCACTTGCTCAACAGGGACTCATACCATTGCTTAATAAAGTGGGCCCCCTTTAGGCCTGCATAGAGTGGTTCAGTATTTACCAATCAAATTGCTAGAATTTAGTTTTCAACCAATAAGTTGGCGCTATCTAGACAATTTTTGTTGTTGCATGCAAAAAACGGTTCATACGGCCTGGGAGTTCTCGTAGCTGCGATGGATCTATTTGTTTCTACAGAGGAAGATTACTGCTTGAAAGGTAGATATTTTGCAATGGTTATTCTTCGTCAGGAAAACGTTATTCTTTGCATTAAAAGTTTGCTTTTCGATGTTTAAGCTCTTTAAAATGGAATTTGAAGTGATTTTGTTGAATGCGCGAGAACTCCCGCTAGTTTAGGCCATTTTGAAACAGGGGCCCACTTTATGGTATGAGTCCCTATTCAACAAGCTATATCAGCAAATCAAAGAACGCAGGGAAACAAGGGATGAAAAATCATAAGTCTAGGAAAAAACTGCCCAAACTGGGGTGTTTGCTAGACTTATGACCTGGAGTCTCTTGTTTCCCTGTGCTCTTTGACTTCAAGATGGCGCTTTGGTCAACGGACCAGTTTAGCAAGGTTTACCGCAGGGATACAGGGGACTCATCGTCATAAGTCTATGTGTTTGCCAGTTTTTTTCATGCAGTTTACTTTTCAAATTCATTCTTTGAAATTCATTGCAAAAAAGAAGAGCTACAGTAACTTTGACCTGAAAATTTGTCTGGTGAAAGTCACTCTTTCCGCTCCATAGTTTATTCGAGCGATTTTAGCGAAATTGTGTTTTGCAAGGTTCCTAAAGTAGGCCATCTCTTAGATTCCTATTCTAAGCCATGACAAACACACTGTTTCTCTACCAACAAATTGAAACAAGGCTTGCATATTGTCAGAGTAGCAAACGAAAAACTTTCATGATTCACGTTTGATCGCTTGGCGACTACTTATTTAATTGTCATTGTGAGGAAAAAGAAAGCTCTTGTACAAGCGATAGTCACCAAAGTCACAAAATTTGCAAATACATAAGGAAAGAAATGACCAATTTTGACAAACTAAATTTCCATAACTAATTCAATCTTTCTTCTGCAAAGTAGGCCTAGTTTAACATCGTATTTTTGCCTGATCGAATCGAACTGTGAAAAGAAAAGGCAGAATCTGCTATGCTTAAAAATCTGATTTAAACATCGTCTTTTGCCGTGTTGGGTTGAAAATGAAATGGTTAAAATGGCAATTTTTCAAAGTGCGCAAGTGCAATGGCTGATGACACATAAAACTGCGGACCATGGCCTAGAATTGATTAACTAAATGCGGCAGAAATACGATGTTATCAAGTCGTGTTTCTGCTGTTTAACACGACGGAGCTGGTGAACTCCTGCCGTTTTAACAATTTAAAACGGCTGATGATTTAAACATTGTTCATGTCGAATTTGAGTCACACTTGGAACTTTTTAGCAACATCTATTAAATTCGACACAGCAAAAATACGATGTTTAAACTGGGCCTAACATGCCCGATTTGACTTGCTGTCATCAAAATGGGGCATTTTAAAAACTCCACGTTTTTTTACTCACCCTGTATTTCTTTCAAGAAACTTGCTCTTTTTTAACGCTCGTGAAAAGAATCAGCAATGAAAATTTTGATTTGTAAACTGACTCATTTCACCAAGGGCGGTATGAAAAGCGAAAATAAACCAACCAAATTCCAGGCAATTAAAAGTGGAAAAGACTGTATTTACAGAGCTGTAAAGACAATGAACAATTTCTCGCAGGAAACCAAGCTAGAAACAAGCACCGATGCATGTGAGTGAGTAAATTGAGTCTAAGAATCCATACATGCTCTCCGATCGGGCCTAAATCAATATTGAAACGGAACTGCGCATTTCATATCGCCCTTGATTTCACAGTTGTTTTGAGAAACTTTTTCGCACTATATTAACATCCAGCCTACAACAAATATACAGCTTTATGTTGTGGCTTTGCCATAAAATGTTGAAATGTTAAATTAGTATGGAGTGTGGCTAAAATGGTTAGATTGGAAGCTAGCTTGCTCCTGATCTAAATATATTTTTCTCAGAGCGGAAATGGATACAAGGATCTTGTGAACGTATCACTTGAGAATGGCGAAGACTACAAAGCAAAGCTTTTGGTGAGTTGTTGAATATTTCATATCATTTGTCCAGTAGATCTGTTAAAGAGCCATTGTCACCCAGGATCCTTTGCAGGCACGCTCCAATTTTAGACTGTCTGAAAATCTAATTTCGCCTGAGCAGAAAATATGGATCGGCACTGCAGCAGTTGAGGTGACAGAAATTTTTTATTTTAGGTGACGTTTCTTTCAGTTCTTCCACTGCATTGTTGATCAATATATTCCTATTTGACCAAGTTTGATTTTCAGACAGTCTGAAAAATTGCAGCGTGCCCGCGAAGGACCCTGAGCAACAACGGCTCTCTAAATAAGGCCGAAAATAACTGTTATAATTGGCAGGAAGATATTATGCGCAAACTAACCAGTTTTGTGTTGTACTAACATGTATAACCTTGAAAACTGTCGTTTCGAAAAATCACCAAAACTTTACTAGCTCTGCACAAGCCATATCAACGATATAAGCGACTAATTTCAACGGATGGTTCCAGGTGGAAATTAACATTTAATGGTGATCGCTTTCGATTTGGGAGCAAGATTTAGAACTGTTGCTTGAGAGTTGTGAAGCAGGCTTTCCGAAATAGTTTTTCCTAGGGAGAACGATATTCGCTTTTGGTTTATTTTTGTGATGTCTTTCGGTTTCCCGGCTTCGAAATGAGTAACTTTCTTTCCATGAAAGCATAGTTACTTCCATGATTATGAGACCATGTTTACTTAAGCGCTTTAGGAAACGCTGAATTAAAAAAGAATTTTATGTTTGATACATCGAGTCATTCCTATTGTAATTTATCATTTTGCTCGCGATATATGACCTTTGTTTCCTTTCGTTGTCTGAAACAACTGCATGAAATTAAAATGAATAACCTGAGCTAAATTTGCTAATTTTTAGACCACTTACAAAATTAGCTATGTCTGGGAAAACAATTTGGTCCTTGATCTACTTAGCAAAAAAGAAGATTGAAGATCGGCCATGTAATCAAATTTTGGTGATTTTTCAAACGGGAGTACTTTTTTTTGGGACACCCGGTAGAACAATAACGCATCATTCGCNTGAAACAACTGCATGAAATTAAAATGAATAACCTGAGCTAAATTTGCTAATTTTTAGACCACTTACAAAATTAGCTATGTCTGGGAAAACAATTTGGTCCTTGATCTACTTAGCAAAAAAGAAGATTGAAGATCGGCCATGTAATCAAATTTTGGTGATTTTTCAAACGGGAGTACTTTTTTTTGGGACACCCGGTAGAACAATAACGCATCATTCGCTCCCAGACTTTCCTTCTCTTGTAACTATGCTTAGATATAGTCCCAGACTTCATGATACAAGCTGTTGCTAACTGAACAAGATTTGATCATATTGTCTACCCTTTCACGATAAAAAGGACGTCAAATAGACTTTCGCCAAGTCTGTTTCTTGTAGGGTGTCCTTTGAAAGCCGAAATGGAAAACAACGATCTGACGTCTTGCAAAATGGAAATAGCGATTTTCAGTAGGAAAAATGTGGCACTTAATTAAACATAGTAGTAAACCACGGGTTGTAGGAAACTCTGAATTATAATTAGAGTAATGTATGATACAAGAGAATTCGTAGTTTATTTCGTTTAGCTTATTATGACATTGTCCCAGGTCTTTCTATTTCTTGCTAGTTGAAGAACTTCATCCCATTGAACATTAAAGTGAATGACCTGAGATATATAGTGCTTGTCTATAAATAGGACAAAGAAACACCTGATCCCTCTCTCGTTTTCTTTTGCATTGCTTTCTGTTGCGACGTTGTGGATTATCAAATACAAAAGGCTTTTTGCAAATCTACGAGATCTCATCTTTTAACTCTTTTTAAGGGCTACTGGGTTTTCAATCATATTGCAAAAAAAGCACTGATGATTGCCAGATCAATTTCTTTGTGCATGTAAAGCTTCTAGTTTGGTCATAAATGAAATTCGTACCATCATGGGAGACTTCAATGCTGATAGAAAATCTGAGGGTTTTGACTCTTGGGCAAGATTGAGTATTTCGGTTAAAAACCATAGCTCAAAATAAGGTTTTTAAACGTGTAATTTTCTACCTTGCTGTATCAAAAGCAAACATTTTATCATCGATGAACATTTTTGGGTCTTTGACAAAGCAAATCAAAAAGAAAATTTTATCAAAGGGTTAATAGTGAATTGTTGGTGATTTTTTAAGCAGGAGTACTTTTTTTGGGACACCCGGTAGCTCTTTGATCAAGATTTTCCTGGAGCCCGGACCTCTGAAGGTGCACACGTTCTGCGCGTTGTGCACTTTCGTTTGTGTGTTTCGAGCATTATTTTGATTGTCTTTCTTGTATCTTATGCCTGGAGCAAATTGCTTGATCTTTGGTTGTTCAACATCAAGAAGAAATAAATAGCCCAGTATTTTCAAGGTTGCTTTGCCAAATAGCGACACAAACAAGAAACGCAGAAGTGAATCGCTGAACGTTGGGCCAAAGATCGCATCATTGATCGGAGCCTCCAGCGTCAAATCTAATATACATTGTAAACAACGGAGAAGAAGACCATCCTAATTACCATATGAGACTCTTTTCGTCCTTGCCGCCAAAGTTTTATTCAAATTCAAATTGATTTAATGATATCGGAAGTCTGAAGCATAATTATAATAATAAACGAACGCTTTCAAGATAAATTGAAGATTAGTTATGTCCATCATTTATCGGCTGTGCCATGACTTCTCTAATTTTATGCTTACCTACCTTAGAGCTGCACGTCTAAGACATTCAAAATATCGTGCTCGTTACATTTTAAAGACCCTGTGCTCCCCATGATCCTTTGCCGGTGCGCAAAAGATCAAATGTAAACAAAAACAAACATTAATTGGCAAATATGTCTTGACGTACGAGTTCAAAGTAATCTGGAAGAACCGTTGTTTGCACAAACGGAATCAATCGAAACAAAGCCATTTCAAAGCACGACTGTTCAGGGGAACTCAGGCCTGACTCTCATCTCTCATTAGAAATAAATGTATGTTTTACTTGCTTTCCCTGGTTCACTGTCTATTCACAAAGGGCACGCATTGATAACAACAGTGCTCCTTGTCAATTATTTCCCCACCAAAACTTGAGTCCAATTCCATCTCGCTTCCCTCTCTTCTAACTCGATCGAGCAATAATTTTGCAAATTCATCACTGCTCATGTCATGGCGTGCTCGTGACTTGACAAATCCTTCTTCATCTTGTTCCACATATTGAACGTTGATTCTGTCAAGTAAACCATTTTAAGAGGNACATTAATTGGCAAATATGTCTTGACGTACGAGTTCAAAGAAATCTGGAAGAACCGTTGTTTGCACAAACGGAATCAATCGAAACAAAGCCATTTCAAAGCACGACTGTTCAGGGGAACTCAGGCCTGACTCTCATCTCTCATTAGAAATAAATGTATGTTTTACTTGCTTTCCCTGGTTCACTGTCTATTCACAAAGGGCACGCATTGATAACAACAGTGCTCCTTGTCAATTATTTCCCCACCAAAACTTGAGTCCAATTCCATCTCGCTTCCCTCTCTTCTAACTCGATCGAGCAATAATTTTGCAAATTCATCACTGCTCATGTCATGGCGTGCTCGTGACTTGACAAATCCTTCTTCATCTTGTTCCACATATTGAACGTTGATTCTGTCAAGTAAACCATTTTAAGAGGCTCCTTCCTCTTCGGGTGGCCCTTCCGTTTCTTTCCTGCGCTCTGCGAGTCAATCATCAACCACACACTTCACCACACTGCCTAGGCCCTACCCACAATTCATTTTCATACAGTATGAAAATCGCAAAATTGGCTGTGAGACCGCAAAGAGTCATGGGAAGCACAGGGTCTTTAAGGGACAACTGCACTTTAGCGGACCAGTTTTATGTTGTATCTCTCACGAACTAATTCAACCAAATAACCTACTAACTCTTATTTAACCCTACCCTAACTAAGCATACCTAACCATAACTTGCCCTAATTAACCTTGAATCACCCTAACATACCTTAAAAACCCCCTTTTCAAAACCTAACCCTGGCCCTAGTCTGATTGCTTGAGTCCTTTTGTATCCGAGGTCGCTTGTATGCTCGTTGCAAACCTTGCTCAACTGGTCTGTTGATCGAAGCGACATTATCAAGCCAAAAAGCACAGGAAAAGAAGGGACTCCAGGTCATAAGTCTACCCTTGCCCCATGACACATAACGTGCGGCTATTGAACGCTGGTCCGATGAAGCACAGACTCGCGCGAACTGTTAATTGAGACGACCACCTACAGGCCTGAGCTACTTCAGCGAAAACACGGACGCTAAAACGCGTTGAAATTCGAGGTTCCAGGACTTGAACATGGAAGCACTGGTTGGTAGTACTTACAAGAATGTTCCCATTGTGCAAAGAGTTTGAATACCTAAACTTCTCCGCAATAACCTTCCTGTTTAGAAGCAAATAAGATCCAGGACATCTGCTCGAAGCTATGAGACTCAACGTCTGTCGGCATTGTTGTCATGATAACTTATCATTATCGACCAATCAGAACGCGTTATTTATGACCTATTCGCCCATATTTGGCTATAGACTTTCTTTCGACTGCAATTGCGGCTCTCTGATTGGTGATAAAACATAGTGTCTCGGCTGGCTGCCACTGTGAACAGTTTGAGTATACGACTAGCTACATTCAACGCCAGAGATAGTATCAAGGAACTTTTACCAAGATACATTACCTGCGTTAGAATTCCCGTAGACTGATTGCATGTTGGTAGTTATTGCTATTGATAGACTGATCAACGCTCAAACTACAGTTTGAGCAAATAATTCAGATCAGTTGAAAAAACGTAAATAGTGTTGTTGTGGTTGTTGTTGTTGTGATAGCTGGGACTATTTATTGAGTCTGGAATTCCCGTAGAGTCGTTTAAAGATTCTTAATTTGAACAGCTTAGTAAAGGTTCAAGCGTAATCGTCTACTTTATAGTCAAATAGTGTATATGCAAGTCATCTCAGCAAAATACTATGCGAGTGTTCTACCTACAGTGGAACCTCCATTAACGGACACCTCTATGCAACGGACACCTCTATGCAACGGACACCTCCAAACAACGGACAAATGTTTTCCTCCCAAATGCAGTATGACAAAAGATGACACCTCCATGCAGCGGGCACCTGTCTACAAGGGTTAACATACTGGGAAACAGTTGGAATGAAGAAGACTGATAATTTTTCGTGTTCTGGTTCTCGAAAAATATCCTCGGTACCACATTAATTCCTACCAGTACCCAGTACCAAAGGTGTCAGTACCAGGTGCTGTAAGGGCCAATACCAAGCACCATCAATACCCCCTGTCACCGTCCTCTACAATCTGGCCTGATTACATTTCCTTAATAATGTTACCCAAGTTAAACCAAATTAAGCATGAGACAATGAAGTCCCAATCAGGGACAAGCCCTGTCGCAGGTCTATTGTTCGCATCAGACATGTAGAGCACCAAGTGAACGGTCTAGTCAAAACAACCAGCGAACCAGATGGCTGGAAATTCCAGATTGCCAGCCACAGATTTGCAAGGCAGGATTTCCTATGTTCAGAATTAACCGTTCGAAATTGAGCCCTTTGAAACGAGGTCCAATGGGAAAATGTAATTTTTGAAACTAACATTTCATAATTTGAGAACTGTCTCAAAGGAAGGGCTTGTTATTTATAGCCAAATTAGAGCGGAATGTAATGGCTGTAAACACCAAAGCCTCAAATATCCCCCATCTTCGACTCAGCCCTTCTCGAATTAGACCCCCCCCCCCATTGAACAGCGTTTTAACAAATATGTCTCTCAGGCTTATTAAAGGTTTACCGTACATAAAACTACCCAAAATAACATCGTTACATAAGAAGTGAATGAGAAATGAATTTATGCTTGTCAAGGCTGGGTAAAGAACATTTTCATTGCTAGGTAACTTTCAATGACCTTACCAACAATTTGCCCAGTTCCATTAAAGGGTTTGTGCAAGATTAAACTTGCATTTGCAAAGAGCAGAAAGATCTAAAAATATCCCATTTAAATCGAAGTTGCGCACGCACCAAATACAATGGATAACAAAGAAACAATGCTGTGTCTGAGTGTTTCCTTTGCCCTATTTATAGACAAGTCTATTTTCCATTGTATATTCTCTTTAAAGCCAGAACATGCATTTGGTTAGTATTTTGATATTACGTTAATATACGATTATTCATTCCTCTTTTAGATTGGAGCTGATGGTATCAATTCAGTTGTGAGAAACAAGGCAAAAATGAGATATTTAAAACATGATTACCAACAAACTGCAGTTGTTGCAACGCTCCATCTTGAAAAGGTCTGAACATTGGAAAGATCATTTTGGTCATATTCTGAAAAAATTACATGAAGTCTTTTAAAATCAGGCATTGACCTTGTGTTCCTTTTGCAATCAAAACAATCAAGATTTCATTCAAAAAATCAGCCGGCTGGTCTAAGGGCTTTGAGCTGAGACAATGGCAAAATCTGAAACAAGTTTCAAACATAAGATCAAAGATCAAAGATAAATTCTTTAAAGTTTTCCAAAGTCAAGATGATAGCGCCTACATATACCGTATTACTGAAAACCCAAAATCAGCCAACGAGAAGGTTTGGTTAACATTTTTTAGAACGAATTTTTTCCAGTTTTTGACACAAAATCCTTTTTTCCTGAACAAATTTCTTTTTGATAATACCTCTGGAGGGACCATGATGGAAACAAGGTCGTATGGACCTTTTAAATGCTATCCTTGTCATTTTTAACCCTGGGGTGTTTTTTAGACTACATGTTTATCTCTTACCTGTAAATTTTATATACCTGTAATTAGACCACTTTCTTTTCCGTAATTGTATATCTTGATGGCAAAATTATACACACATACAAACATACGTAAACAATGCAATGATTGTTCTGATTGCCAAAGGAACGCTAGGCTAGGTGAGTTTAGGCAAAAGAAGGTCTTTAGATTTCTTATACCATGCGAGTAAAAGAAAGGTATGGATGTTTGAAAGCCCGTAGCTCTGAAACCATTCACCATATTTCAATAAACTGATAATATCTCTGAATCTATTAGAAAACAGTACCACAAGGTTTGCAGTGTATTGGTTTGAATTACAGATATTCCACCAATCAAAATCTCTTTTCCACCCTTCGAGTCTGAGCTAATCTTGATTATCGTAAGAGTTAGCCTGCACACAGACTCTCATAGAAAAATTGAAAGAGGGAGAAAAGCAAAGTTTTCTCCCTTGTTCCTGTCCAATCCGAGAGACATAATTGTTATCATTAATATTTTTATTATCCATTTATTTAAAGTAGGCACGTAATAAGTAGCTTCTGTGTCATCTTATTTTACATCGATCTGTTAATCTAGCTTGCTATATACAGAGAGTATAAGTATACTAATCTAAATCGATGACAACGAAAAATGATACAGATAATTACATAAATATTTTCTACTATTTCATAATCTATAATTGTCTAAAATTCGGATGAAAGTTGGGAAGCATTGCATTTGTAGTTTGGTCCATCCTATGGTTTTATTAAATGTTTACAAGGATTTGAATTGTCGGTGGATTTGATTTCGTTTGGCAATGCATCTCAGACAAAATAAGTAAAAAGCTCAAATATAAAAGCGCGACACAGCTTGCATGGACATTTCCTCCGTTCCGATTTTGTATATTTGCTTTAAAGGGGCAGTCATACGTGATGTTGCGCGGGACATTTCCATTGTATTTGCATGAAAAGTGCTTAGGCCTAGCATCGACTCGTCAATGGAGATTTTGAATTGGATTATCGCACATTTCAATCCATCTCCATCGACATTGTTCTTGACAATCTCAAGGATTTAATTGACAGATATTGTTCGTCTATGTCGATTTCATGTATTTGCAAAGTTATTTTGTTTATCACAAATTCCTGAAAGTCGTAAACAGCGATTTTGCAGAAGCAACTTTGAAGCTGCGAAGAGATAATCTACAAGTCGAAGTGGGCAAGAAACTCGCCAAAGAATCTGGTTTTTGAGTCAGATTTATGATGTTAGGTGAAACCGAAAGGTGAATAGAACCTTCTCACACTCTACTGGATTCATTGCTCAATTAATTTCATCAGAATTACAGCGAACAAAGAGGTACAGTAGACATGTTTTGGTATTTAGGCCTATACGAATTGGATTGTTACACGCAGAATCTGATACCCGCGTTTCGCGTCTGACTGCCCCTTTAAAGGGGCTCCGTCGCCAACTAATAAACAAATCCGTAAACTCGCACGTGTCACCAATTATCCATTGTTCATCCATTGTTTTCTGCAGTTTGTTCGGTGGCTTCACCCAAGCCACCAAAAAGTGACCGTTAAAAATCCACTTATATCCGAGCAATCGTAGAAGCTATGAATTTTTGGTTTGTTTCTTAGTGAAGTACAATCATTTATGTCCAAACAGCAACTTTCATTTTGAAAAAAATGTGAAAATCCTGTGTGATATCACCTTTCAAAAAACTGCAAAAATCATCGTTTTGTTCACATTTTGGCGACGGAACCCCTTTAAACTGCCCAAGGGATCCTTGACTTCCGTATCGTTTGTGGTAACATTTCTTCCCACAGTTGTGGACCTTTAAAGACTGCATGCAGGGAAGTAAATGGCTGCTATGCTAGTTTTACGAATTGTTATTTATAACTAATCACGAACACATTCTGTATGTATATGTAAGACCTATTGTATGTTAGATAGATATGAAACTGATTGGTACCTTTGTTTTCTCCTAGGATATCCCGAATCACATTGCCTGGCAAAGATTCTTGCCAAGTGGTCCCATTGCCATGTTACCCGTAAGTGTTGACCTAACAGAAAGCTTTCTTCAGAGGCGGGGAGCTCCCTCCCTAAATCGCAGTCGCCTTAAAGGCAGTTTTAATTATGCACGAAGTAATACGAGTGGAGTAACACACTAACGCACTCACTCTCTCACGAACTAAGAACGCAATCTGCGAACCTCAGTTGCCAACTACTGTATTGTTGCTGCGCCTCCGCACCATCACATATCCGCATGTACTAAAACTTTTTTTGGCACAGCACCAATATGATGATGTCAGTTGTCACCCCTATCAATTGGTATCCACGACGTCCCTGCGTATATCCCCGCCATGCCCCACTTGAATTGACCAGGGCTAAAGGGCTTTGTGTCTTTTTTCGTGTTTTAGGGTTAGGGTTAGGGTTAGGGTTAGGGTTAGGGTTAGGGTTAGGGTTAGGGTTAGGGTTAAGGGGCTCCGTCGCCAATCTGTAAACAAATCTGATAACACCGTACGTGGCCATCGTTCTCTATTGTTTTGTGCAATTTGTTTGATGGCTTCACCCAAGCCACCAAAAAATGCTCGTTAAAAATGCTCGTTAAAGATCCACTTATATCCAAGCAATCGTAAAAGATATGAATGTGTGGATTTTTCCTCTGTGAAGTACAAAGATCTATCTTCAAAGTGATGCTTTCATTTTTGAAAAAACAGGTAAACGTCTGTGATATTGCCCATCAAAAACTTCAGAATCACCATTTCGATCGAAATTTGGAGACAGAAGAGCCCCTTTAAACTCTGTTAGCCCCGCCCTGGCTCACTTGAATTGACCAGAGCTAAGGGCTTTGTGTCCATTTTCGAACAGAAGCAAAATTCCAATCGAAAAATATCTCAAATATTCTCGGCATAACGAGTTTTCAAACATGCAAAGTTCCTTTTGGTACCGATATGTGAAAACAGCTTCTGTGTCAATAAAAGTCAAGCCAATTCGTCTGACTGAGCGACTGGATTTCTTCTGAGCATTGAACGGATATACCTTCTGCAACTTGTGTTGCCATAAATGATTAGGCCGGAATTCAAACATGAATTTAGGATAGCTGGGTACATCGAACAAAGCTGGATATAGTTAAGCAAATTACTGGGCTCTACTTTCAGCCAGTACTTGTAATATGTCCAGACAGTCGATGTTACAAGGATTGGCCCGTTTGTGATACAAATTGTGATTAACAGAAGTTTGATGGACGTTACAGCAGACAAGTGCGTAGTAGAATGTTGCGGTGCCTGCTCCTGGTCCCTGAAATTCTGATCTAGAGGGTCGTTTGCACTCCGCAGAGCTATGCTAACACTGTTCCTGCCCTTTCTTGAACCCTTGATGGATCTTCCAGTAGATATTTGCGCAATCGAATACCTTCTTGCTTCAGGGGAGATCGTAAAGTCTGGAGCTCTTGGATGCTTTTTAGCTTGCTCTGAGATTTTCACTTTGGAATAAATGGAAGGTGTGCTAAAATGCTGCAAGATTGTGCAATCCAGAGGTGAAGCTTGTATTGTATAAAGCTC
>REGL01001896.1:27534-41029 GCA_004194395.1 Aurelia aurita complex sp. Pacific
ACACCATTCGCCCCGTTCTAGGCTTTTTTGAACTTATTTGCTCTTGACCACCAGTTAGCTAAAAATAGCCTTGCCAAGACAATAGGCCGTAACCGCACCATATTTGGGTAACTGAGCTATGTCAACAGGAAATAGTGATCTCTGATAGGCTAGGATTTGACCGCAAGTGGCTTGAGCCACTTTTGTATGCTTACATTCCTTTTAACGAAGACTGACTTCTGACATATGAATCTCAGTTTTCGAATTTATTTGATAGCCTTCACATCCAAGACTAAAGCAGCGACATTCAGACCATACAGTTGCTGATGAAGATGGACAGGTCCAGATAGATGATGATATAAGATCAAGGTATACCTCTCTTCTTTTGTTGTTGTGGCACAAAATCGCCCTGAGGGCCATTTTTGTTTATTGTACACCTAGCAATAGACAAATTTAGCTAACGTTGCCTCCGGTTTTTGCAATGCAATAGCATCAGTTGCTTTTGATTGTCACCTCAATTCAAAGCGATTAGCAATTGTAGACAAAGGAAATTCTCTCAATCAGTGATTCAAAACAATCAAAGCCGCAAAAGTTGCCCTGAAACCAGTAGGGCAAACTCTGACCTTGTGCATGCGAAAGATTGATATGAGGCGAAAGATGGCGAAAGAGAAGCTATGTGCTTATATCGACTAGATCTAAAGTTCTGTTTGGCTGATGGTGTTTATTTGATTTGGAAGCCGAGCAGAAAGCATTGCAATTCTTGCATATTTAGTGCTCAGATGAAACGGTTACTTCTCAGCTCCTGAATCAAATAAACAAAATCCGCCAGGCAGAACTTTAGATTTACCGTTCTTCTTTTGTTATTAGCACATGACTTCTCTTAAAAACCACCTTTCGCGTGCACAAGGCGAGAGTTTGCCCTACTGGTTTCAGGGCAATTTTGCGGTTTTGAGCGTCTCAAGTTTGTTATGAAATTATGCGACTCTTCCTCATACATTAAAATGCACCAACCAATACTATTTTCAGTGACACAACCCATTTAGGGGGCATTTAGTTGTTTTTGATACAGCTTCACACAAGAGGTATCAACATTAGAGCTATTTCAATTTTGGTTATTTGTCATTTTATGAATAATTCAAGGACGTACCCAGGGAGTGAGTCTTGGAAGCCGTAGACTTGCCCAAGTCTACCTCTTTCGTCCGTCTACCGTTCCCTGTACAGTAGTTCCTGGATCCGCCATTTCCTGGATCCGCCATTCTTCCAATGTTCCGTCGAGAGAGGTCGAGAGATCTCTTGACGGAATGTTGGAATGGTAGATCCATGAAATAGTGGATCCAGGAACTACCGTAAAAAGGGAACGGTAGACGGACGGAAGAGATAGACTTGGGGCAAGTCTATGGGAGCCGGGACTCCCCTCTTTTCATAGATTTCTTGAAAAGAATCATTGTCTTTATCACTAGACACCAGGTCAGGAAACAAGCATCGGCTCCAGTCCCCCCTTCCGAATTCCTGGGTACGTCGCTGAAACTTTTCATGACTCATCAGTTTGTTTTCTTTGTAGTTTCCAAGACTCTTGGACGGTGGAACTTGACTCAAGTCCTTCAGAGCGTCCATCACGTATACACTCGCCAGATTTCGATGAAACTGAACGGATAATAAAAAATGACATTATACCAATTGATAAGATATCAGCCGTTCCTGGAATGGTTGAGAAAAATCCTGATCACCGAATCGATGATTACAGTGATTTGGATATTGATCGTGTCGAACTGATAGCAGAAAGTGAGGATTATGAGTATGATGATTATGATGATCGATTTTCAGTTGATACCCCATCGCTACCACCTTTATCATTGTCATCATCCGAGGAATCAGTTAATCGTGATTTTGATCAATCAAGTCAATCAGAATTCTCGACTATGGTTTACAGAAGAAATAGAATTGCGGTCACAAATTCAAGAGGTAAGGATAGTATCCTTCCTACACGGCAAATCTCGTTAAGTTTATGCCAGCGATATGTAGGATTGTATTGCTTTTAAGTTAGCTTCGAATACCGGGTCTGCTCTTTTGACAGTGCAAGCCAAATTTGGCCGATTTTTGAGATTGATAATTTTCTCTGTTTTGGTAAGTCTAGATTATACTCTGCAATATTTGTTCGACTTTTCGGCCTCCTATTTCTCGATTTCTAAGCCATTTTTTTGTAATTATTTGTCTGGAAACATACTAACTTGACGAAGAACCTAAATCAATTTTTATAAAGACGCTAGAAGGTACATTTTTTTTATCAAAATGCAATGATAAACCCCCAAGGGGGTACTCCCTAACTTTCAATACGTGGGGTCCATGCCACTATTTCTTTGCTGACCCCTAAACATTAAGCCTAATGTTTTGGGGATCCCAAATATTGAGTCTAAAGTTTTGGAGACCCCAAATATTGTTATCTATTTATTTAACGATCCATCGATTTAAAGATTTGGAACCTTGGCTTTACCGTTTTAGATTAACGAAGATTTTGAAGAATATAGACACGTACTTCATCAGAAACGAAGAGCGAAGAGCGAAATGTGAAATTATCTATTTTGCAAATATTTCAAGTTGTCTTGCCTATCTTTATGTTATTCCACTACTCGCATGCAGGATGGTTGTCTGAATATTAAGTATGTGGAAAATCCTGTATTATCTTGTAATCATCCTAACAACATAGGGCTCAACTCTTTCAAAATGTCGGTGTAAAATTCTATCACAGCTTTCTTTAGAATTAAATGGCTTGGAAGGAACTTAGGATTTTTTGCTGTAAATCTGCCATGGAAATTCATCAGTAAAAAAAAAAAAAAAAAAAAAAAAACATTTATAAACTATGGGTTTCTTGAATGTTATATCATTTTCCCTCAATTGGTTTAGGATTTAGGATGATTTAAACTTTTCTTAAATTTGCCATGAATTTTTTCAAAAATGATTAAATTGCCGTCATTTTGAAAAAATCAAGATATCAAAAAATCTCCACGGCAGATTTACAGGAAAGTACCATAAGCTCCTTTCAAGCCATTCAATGCAAAGAAAAATGTCACAGAATTTTACACCAAGCTTTTTAAAGATTTGAAAAGATTTGATCCCTATGCTCATCCTAACTACTGTCTTTCACAGAACTGGCAATAGATGAAGATGATGTGCAATCTGAATTTCTCGCTGAGGTATATTTGCACATTCCTACCGGGATACACAGTAGAATGAGCATTTTTCAATAATCACCAAAAATTGATTCTGTTTCCGATGAAAAAAAATGTTCTCCGTGCGCTTTTGTATCAAAGATCGAAGATTATTTTTTGGAATTGTCTTCGTTTTCGCTAAAAAGACATTTTGTGCAATTTCATATGAAATTTTGAGTCCTCGACTATACGAGAGCTTAATCACGAACATAGACGACAAACTGAGTGGTTGGATGAATTAAAACTGCTATTTTATGACTAACTTCTGCTGTTTCAGGGTATGGATCAAAGCTAGCTGGCTCTCAATAGCAAGAATTCCCACACGCACTAAACTACAAATAGAGTTTGCAATGTCTATTCAATTCATTAGCCTGCGTGCAGACTCAACTCCTCGAAAGTATAGATACAGTGCTTTCTGCTCGGCTTCCAAATCAAATAAACACCATCAGCCAAACAGAACTTTAGATCTAGTCGATATAAGCACATAGCTTCTCTTTCGCCATCTTTCGTCTCATATCAATCTTTCGCATGCACAAGGTCAGAGTTTGCCCTACTGGTTTCAGGGCAACTTTTGCGGCTTTGATTGTTTTGAATCACTGATTGAGAGAATTTCCTTTGTCTACAATCGCTAATCGCTTTCAATTGAGGTGACAATCTATACTTTCGAGGAGTTGAGTCTGCACGCAGGCTACTATTCATTTGATTTTAACACTGACATAAATGCTCCAAAAGAAATTAGTAAGATTGGTAACATAATGAAATGTTGATTATTTGTCAAAAAATTTTTTTGGTTGACCCGGTAGATTGCTCACAATTAACGAAATTTTTTTACCTACTTACCTATTGAATTGAATTGATTCACCTATTTATCTGTTGAATTGAATTGCTCTGTAAGAAGTAAAATTTACAACGAACTGTAATCAGTCTAAGATTGACTATCCTTTCCATCACCGGAAACCTTTGAAGTTTTTGAACATGAAAAAAGAATATTGATTTTACCAATTCCTTATTCATAGTTTGATGAATTACAAAGAGCTTACCAATCACTGGCGCTGGAGCTTGATGATCAAAGAAAACATATGCTAAGAAAGAATGATATTTCTGGTAAGTAAGATCCTTTTCAGAAGAATATCTTTGCTTACTGTTATTGTTTATCGAGGAATGTTTCTGTTTATTGTTCACTGAATCTATGTGAGACTTTTACGGACCAATACGTAGCACTATAGACCATTATGCTAAATATTACGGCGAGGAAATGTTTACCAAGGTCCATTACGTTCCAATAGACGATTATGGAAAAGATGACTTCGGGGGGGGGGGATTTAAACAAGCTGCAATGCGTTCTATGATTGAATCTGCAGGGATTCTATATAAGTTGGATCATCAAACGCAATGCATCTTGGTCAAATGCCCTCCCCCCCCCTCCCCCCACCCGACGCCATCTTTTCCGTAATCGTCTGTCACGAATCTTTGATGATTCTGTAGGGATTCGAATAAAGAATGCATATGCATTGCATTATGTTGAAAAGCTCCTTGCCTCCATCAGGGTAATCGTCTATCGTTGGTGCTTGTAGAAAATGTTGGTTTACGATTTATCGTTAGAAGAACCGCCTCAGTTATCTTGAATATTACAGATATTCAGCCTTGGAAAACAGTTTGAAAATGGCCCAAAAACAGACCAAATTTTGATAATTTGTGTGGTTACTTGCTAAATCATTAATAATTTTGTACAAATCATTTATAGAAAGGAAAGAGAAGAAAATGAAGAAACAGAGGCTAAAAGAGTCAAGGTATGTTTTAAATTGATCCTTTATGTAAGGCAACATTACAAATCTTCGTTTTTCTTATAAAGGCGTTTGATTTTCGATTAAAGGTAACTTTAGCAGCAACACTCATCTCTTTGACTGCAGCTGAAAACAGCATCAACGATAATTTGGGGTTATGAAGACATCAATATTCAGATATTCTTTCTTGTCTATTGCGAGGCAACTTGAGAATTCCTTACTCAGGACTTAAAACCTCAGAACGACTCCGTTGCTGTAACCTTTGTGTTTTACAATGTTGGAAATGTCCGGAAACACACAAGGAGCCTATCTGAAGAAACAAAAGGAATTTCGAAGATGAAACAACATTGCAGCACATCTTATCAAAGCTGACAGGAAATTTCAAGATGATTACTACACGAAGCACAAGAATTCTAATTGAATATTTTCTACATTTGAAATGACTCCATGTCATTTTGTTATCAGTAGACAACACAATTAGCCGTTGAAGGAAAAATTCCAAGACAGCGCTAGAACCCTTTCTTGCAATATTTAGTCGATTTTGACATTTTAACATTTTTAGAATTAATAGCTTTTTAAACTTTCTTATCGTGCCACAAATCAGTAATCACTTTTCAGAATGGCCAAACCGAGGTCTCAAACTTGACGTTTTTTCAGCAGCAACCAAATTAATCTGGCACACTTTTTTGGGACACCCTTTGCACAGGTGGTAAATGTGAAATTGATAGATCACTTCTACTTTGAACAGGTTGATGGACCAACGGTTTACAAGATTGGAATCACACGTGATCACTCTGGCTAGGAGCGTGGCTCACCTGTCTGCTGAACTAAAATCCCAGAATGCAATTCGACAACATGTTGCTGCTTTACAAAAAGATGTATATGAGGTCAGGTCAAGAAGGAAGAATGAACTGGCTTATCTTCAAGAGCGAGTTCAGTTGGTCCAAACCGATAAGAGATCGCAAAAAACAATAAAAAAATTACGGAGGTAAGTTTCTCGGAATAACAAGGGCAGATTTTGTAATACAATAGCATGAGTTATTTTTTTGACACCTCAATTCAAAGCGATTAGCGATTGTGCAGACAAAGGAAATTCTCTCAACCAGCAATTCAAAACAAACAAAGCCGCAAAAGTTTCTTTGAAACCCAGGTAGCTAGCTCGCTCGTTGTGCATTCCAGAAACTGTTTTTAAGGGCAAACATGAGCGTAAATCGAAAGAAGAAGGGTGCATCTACACATCTGCCGCGGGCATTTTATTTGTTTGGTTCAAAAGCCGTTTAGGAGGCGATTCAATTCTCTTATTTTTTTGGGTGTTATCAAAACATTTACTGCTCAGCTTCTGGACCAAAGAAATAAAATGCCCGCGGCAGATGTGTAGATATATCCTTCTTCTTTCGATCTATGCTCATGTTTGCCCTTAAAAATAATTTCTGGAATGCACAGCGAGCGAGCTAGCTACCTGGGTTTCAGAGAAAATTTTGCGGCTTTGTTTGTTTTGAATTACTGGTTGATAGAATTTCCTTTGTCTGTGATTGCTCATCGCTTTGAAATGAGGTGTCAACAAAAGCAACTCATGCTATTGTATTACAAAATCTGCCCTTGTTTCTCGGAATGCCTAGTTACGGTCAGGTATACTTTCCCGTTAGATCCTTGTTAGATCCTTGAAGATGGCAAGGAACGCTGAAGCATGGCAGCTCTCGATACTGTAAATTATATAACATGGCCTAATCCTTAATTGATTAATTTCTCGGATTGTCACAGCATGGATTTGTCATATCAACTTGGATTTGTCTTTTTATTATTATAAAATTCTGTAAAGTTGGTTGTTGAAAAATAGCTCTACTACAAGAACTAATAAAGACCAACTATTTACAAAAACAAAATTAATTACAGTTCATGATAAGTAACGTAAAATAAAATATCCTATTTACAAATTTTGCAACGGCATTTCTCTCCATTCATTTTTTTTATGCATGACTTGAAAGAACAGATGGAGGCGGCAATTTCTGTATCATAAGGCAGGGAATTCCACAATATGCTACCACGAAAAGATAAACTAGTTTGAGACAACTTTTAGTTTGAGGCAACATCAACAGATTCTTTGATCTTAAATTGTAATTATTGTCCTTTTCATGGAACATATCCCACAAAAAAGGAGGATTTTGTTGTGTTAAACTGCTATAAACCTCGAGCATTAACTTTTGCAAGTTCTTTTGTCTTGGAATGAAATAATAAAAGTAATGAACATGATTATCGTCGCAATTCTTGCTCTTCGCTTCCTCGTTAAACTTCGTTTTCCTGCCAATACACCGATGTTTACGATACTGTATCCTAAGTAACTAATTTACTGCTTATGTTAACAAAAATGGTCTGGGCCTAACAGGATATTTTACGTTTGCCGATGAAGCAACCAAAATTTGTTTTAGCAATTTAGAGTTATCATAAACGTAGTTTTTTCGTGTGAACCTTTAGGACTTTTAGCTGACATTCAGTTTCTGTTATTCACAATTTTAGGTTCTTTGGTGAGGATCCAGGCCACCCTTTACTGCATAATTTATTAGAAGAACTTGGATACGAGGTAAATTTATTCATTTTAATCTTCATTTCTATCACAGGTAAGTCAGTCCATTACTAGCACATCGTTTGTCGTCTCCTTTCGTGTGTCCCCGATTTCAGAGAAGGAACTTTGATAGGAACCCTGATAAATAAAAGATTATCTTATAATTGGAAAACAACCTTCCTTTCCATCTGTTGTCGTTACACTAAGCATTAAGTAGGCCAAGAGAGAAAACTGCTCATGGGGTAAGTTATGAAGTGTTTGTACAGAGGCCTGCAAATTTCAATGTTTTAGAGCAGTGAAAGGCAGCTTTAAAGTCTCACTACAGCTACTACCCTGGGTACCAGAGCCCTATTAAAAAGTTGGGGGACGAAAAGAAAAAAAAGAAAAGGAAGGAAAGAAGAACTTCTTCTTTCCTTCCTTTTCTTTTCTTTTTCTTTTCGTCCCCCAACTTTTTAATAGGGCTCTGGTGCCCAGGGTATACAGATACAAACTAGCAAGAAAATAAAGGAAAAATTGAAACTGACAAGCCTGAAAAAAGCGAAGACCTTGCTGTTGCACTCATTATTTCTTGCTATCTTTATCCTTGTCCTAATTGAAAGTTTTTGAAAATTTCCCTAATCCTTTTGATACAGTAAGTCCCCGCATATACGAAACGGACATATAAGAAACTGCAGCCTGCCAGCATAGAGAATATTTTCTCCTTTATAAGAAACCAGGCAGCCTGATTTTGTCCAGTTTCTTATAACCTTATAAATGATGCAAAGTTGAAAAAAAAATACTCAACCACACTGCCGTTTTTCTGTGTAGCTTCAGTACTAAAATTTGTAAAATCTGTTCAACGTCTAGATATACAGTATTTCATGTTTGCTTCATCCATTATCATTTCTTGGGACATGCTTGTTTACTTTGCGGCAGCATCTTTGGATTTAAATATGGCTGTTTTGTTACAAGAAAGCATTACGTGAAAGAAAGTTTCTTTATGGACATATAAGAAATCTTCCAGCCTCATTTTAACATATTTTCTTGCATATAAGAAACCAGACAGCCTTATTTGAAAATTTGAGTTTCTTATATGCAGGGACTTACGTTATTGTTTTTCTTGCAGCAATATTCCAGAGTATTCCAGAAAGCAAAAGTCGGAATCATGGAACTACCATATATGAGTGAAGAGCAATTAAAAGAGATTGGTATTCCCGCAGGACCACGCAGAAGGATACTTGAAAATGTAAAGCACTTGTATTGAATTCTGTCGAAAACTCTTTGAGCGGGAAACTCTTCTTGAGACCCTGAAGAATGTTCTTGACAATCGGCTTGTGTATATTATATTTATCGGTTTAGAGCTGGAAACCGTTGACAAGATCAACGAAACCGTTGACAAGATCAACGATAATGAAGTTGAAGCTTGACAAAAATATGATAGATCCCTTGTACTGTTACCTCTAAGACAAGCATTCGAACATATTTTTGGATTCCTTAATACTTACCTCAGGAAAATGGGCTATCAGTGCATCAGCCTCTCTCGCCCCGCAGGCCCAAAAATTAAAGAAACTGGCTACCATCACCGGACCTTAGTTTCTTATAAAAAAAAATGAGTGTAGTGATGCTATGCTCCCTTCCATTGTAATTATGGAAAATGGATTGTTAATGATAGGGTTAAATTATTTGTATGGTCTTTTGCAAAGCCCAAGGACTGAAAATTATTAACATCAGTTTTGTTTGAATGATGTAATGAAAATTGAGTTCTTGAAGGTGAAATACTGTAGGCCTACACAAAAATTGGTTACTCTCAATTATTGCAGATTTCACTGTATGCAATTTCGGTAGTTTTTGTATATAAGAATTATAAATGTTTAATAGATAAGTCACATTTGGTACAATGAGTAGCTCTTAAAGTATTTTGATAAAGATTAATTCAGATTACTACCGGGTGTCCCCAAAAAGTACTCCTGTTTGAAAAAGCACCAAAATTTGATAACAGGACCGATCTTCGATTTTCTTTTTTTGCCAAGTAGATCAAGGACCAAATTATTTTCCCAGACATAATTGATTTTGTAATTGGTTTAAAAATTAGCAAATTTAGCCCTTTTTAGGGCTACTTGGTTTTTGATCATACTGCAAAAAGCACTGATGATTGCCAGATAAATTTTTGTGCATGTAAAGCTTCTAGTTTAGTCATAAATGGCGGACAGAAATTTGCACTATCGTGGGAGACTTCAATGCTTATAAAAATCTGTTGACTCTTAGGCATGGTTGAGTATTTTGCTTAAAAACTATAGCTCAAACTAAGGGTTTTCAATGTGTAATTGTTCTACTTTATCGTATCAAAAGCAAACATTTTATCACCTATAAATATTTTAGGTCCTTGACAAAACAAGTCAAAAAGAAAACTCTATCAAATGTTTGATAGTTGATTTTGATGAATTTTTAAACAGGAGTACTTTTTTGGGACACCCGGTAACTCTTAGGTTTTATACATTGATTTACAAAGCAAATCAAATTTTATGAACACCATCTGCTGAACCTGCTGATCAGGCATCCTGTTTTTGTGATTTCATTTTCTCATACCATGTCTATCTTTACCAGTACGGTATTGATCCATTACAAAGTTGTTACGGTTGAAGTAAGTTTACATTGCTCCAGAACCAAGTTTTTCCAAAGAAAGAAGAGAAAAATGCATCGCAGATGAGCAGGCACAGTGCAAACAGGAGTGTGATCTGTTCTACTTGTTATGGATCCAAAAATGTACTGATGAATTGTATACAGGGTCTCATTTTCTGCATGTNATTTTATGAACACCATCTGCTGAACCTGCTGATCAGGCATCCTGTTTTTGTGATTTCATTTTCTCATACCATGTCTATCTTTACCAGTACGGTATTGATCCATTACAAAGTTGTTACGGTTGAAGTAAGTTTACATTGCTCCAGAACCAAGTTTTTCCAAAGAAAGAAGAGAAAAATGCATCGCAGATGAGCAGGCGCAGTGCAAACAGGAGTGTGATCTGTTCTGCTTGTTATGGATCCAAAAATGTACTGATGAATTGTATACAGGGTCTCATTTTCTGCATGTAATGAACAGGGCAGGGTTTTGTAGACCATCTCAGACTTAAACAGGGCAGCCAATTATCATCAAATAATTGCATTATTTTAGATCTCTCTCAGCCTGATAGCCAGACCCTACTAAGGAACTCCTTAGTAGGGTCTGGTTATCAGGCTAGATCTCTCTGGACTGGAGTTAATATTAAATTTTTTTTAAAGATATACTAGGCTAGATTGACTACAGGAGTCTCAGTTTCTTGCATTGGATTATTTTAGCATGCATGATCATACGGAATTGATGAATGATAGTTTTGCCAAATGATTTATAATATTCATTTGAGCATGGCTCTGATGAAGGCCTAACGCTGAAAAGCAAAGAAATGGAGACCTGTATGTTGTTTGATACTGTTTTATGAGCTTTCCAAGTGGGCAAAAAATTATCAAATGCTTATGCAGCATGAAAACAGGGGGACTTGCCAGCAACATCAAGAAATATAAATTTCCAGCAAGTGCGTAAGTTGGACAAAGTGAACAGATTAAATAGTTGGTCTAAAATGAAGAAAGGTGCAATTAAACATTGTGCTACTTTGACAATTAATCTTTGCTCATTCTTTGCAAGTGAACTTGTAATACTTTGAAATATTGGCACACAGAGATTGGAGGAGATTGGTAATAGATAGTTGGTAGTTTCGAAAATGAAAGTTTCCAGTTAAATCTAATCAGGCAAGCTGCAGTATGTTCAGTTCTTATAGGAGATGAACCGTTCTCTTTTTGCTTGCATATCGTCGTCTTGTAGAGAGCTGTCATCAGCATTTGAAGAGTCAACTCGTGTTGTGGCTATCCTTGGATTTTGGCTTGGCCTAAAAGTAGGCCTTGCATTGTTTCCTTGCAGAAAATGAGAAACAATTCCATATAGTATAGGAACTTTGCTTGAGTCATGTGTGTCTTCAATATGTAACTCTTTTGCAAGAAATCTACGCTCTATCGGATCCTTTGGTTGTCCAGACTCGACAGTCAAAACAGAGTTCGTGTACTTATATTTGTTGAACTCAAGATATTCTCGTATCAACTCATTGATCAATAAATTCTCATTTGAAAGTGATGGTTTGACTTCGGTTTGTTCATCTAATGCATTGAATACTTCTGCTCTTATTCTTGCACGAACTTGGCTTAAAACGCCTCGGTTTTCGAGAGTTTCTTTCAAAACGGCTTTCAGATCTTCAACTTTTGCCATCTTCAGAAATTCTTCGAGTCAAAAATGGCGCCAAATGTTTCCCCGCACAACAAACCTGAAGACCTGAAATCTCGGTTTCATGATTGAAATCGAGGTTTCTTTTTATTGCGGAAAATGGCGTACTGGCCTAAAGTTGCTGTGGCAGATTCGTCAATTTAAATCCATTTGAATCGTCGTTTGTTTTTATTATTTACTGAAGTTTCTAACTGAAGATATGAAGGTAAAAGTATTATCGAGAAATCCGGCTGACTATGTGCGGGAATGCACTTCAGATATCCACAAAGTACCGAGAAATTTAGACCCAACTCTTCATCCTTTCGAAGCACCGAGAGAGTACACATTGGCCAGCAATGCTGCAAAACTTGAACGCGTATTCGCCAAGCCTTTTGTTGGTTCGCTCGAGGGACATACAGATGGTGTAAACTGCTTAGCAAGGAATCCCAAGTCATTGTCAGTTTTAGCTTCAGGATCTTGTGATGGAGTGATCAAACTATGGAATTTGCCTCGAAGAGAGCAGTTGGTTTCTCTGAATGCACACAATGGATTTGTGCGTGGTCTGTGTTTTAACCCAACTGGTGAAAGCTTCTTTTCTGTTGGTGATGACAAAATAATCAAACAGTGGAAAAACTGCAATGACAGTTCAATCAATGAACCGATAAATACAATAATTCATAAAACTTTGCTCACTGGTATTCACCATCATTGGACAGAGAATAAATACGCAACCTGTGGTGAACAAGTTGATATTTGGGATGAAACAAGAGCAGTGCCAGTTAGAACATTCTCATGGGGTGTAGATACTGTTTCGTCATTGAAATTCAACTGTGTTGAAGCACACATGCTTGCAGCAACAAGCTCAGATAGGGGAATCTTTCTTTGTGACATAAGAGGTGGCACACCTCTACGAAAAGTTGTTTTGAAGATGAAAAGCAATGCTATTGCTTGGAACCCATTAGAGGCATTTATCTTTAGTGCAGCAAATGAAGATTCTAATGTCTATACATTTGACATGAGAAGGCTTGATATGCCAGTGAATGTTCACAAGGACCATGTGGCAGCAGTCTTAGATGTTGATTATGCACCAACTGGGCAAGAAATAGTCACAGGAAGCTTTGACAAAACCATCAGGATATTCCCAAGAGACAGAGGACATAGCCGAGAGGTCTATCACACAAAGAGAATGCAGAGAGTATTCTGCGTGAAGTTCAGCGCAGATTCAAAATTTGTTTTGTCTGGGAGTGATGAAACAAATATAAGAATTTGGAAGGCAAATGCATCTGAGAAGCTAGGCCCACAAGCCCCAAGGCAGAAGGCTGCAGCACAGTATAATCAAAAGTTGAAAGAGAAATTCCAGCATCATCCAAAAATAAAGAGAATACTCAGACACAGACATGTTCCAACAATGGTTTACAAAGGTGCTAAACAGAAGAAAGCAGAAGCAAAATCAGCCAAGAGGAAACACAGAAATGTTGAATTGCACAGTACACCTGGTTCTGTTGAACATGCCCCAGAGAGGAAGAAAAGTATTGTCAATGTGGAGAAGTAAATCAAGTGAATCTAAAACCTGAAGAACAATTGCTAGCTATGTGATCTGAAAGATTGATCTATTAAAAGCATCTGTGATAAATGCTTGTAATTAGGTGTTCTAACTTATTGGTAAAAATGTCACAAACCAGAAAAAGGGAATTTTCCAT
>REGL01001897.1:4104-46087 GCA_004194395.1 Aurelia aurita complex sp. Pacific
ATAGTAGCCTAAATTAGCTAGAAATACGCAAAAATCTTTCCGGCCGACTTAAAATAAGTAATAAATGAAAAAAGAGGCAGCGTACAAATGACATCGGTAAAAACGCATACCATCTTACCAATGCTTAGTCTTCTGGATATAGCTAGCTAACATATCATTGTCAAGAGACCCCTCCTTTCCTCTCAAGCTTTGTCCGAAACTACCACCGAATCAAAGACACGTCAAACAATGATATCACCACTTTGAATCTGATGAAGTCACTAGTCATCTCATGAGGCAGGTCTTTGCCAAGCGTGTTTACTGCTTGACTCGAACATGAAACACGAATAACACAGCAAACCATAACAACCCCACAGGAGTCAAATCAATAATACGCAAGTTTTCAATAATTAAATGTTATTCATTACGGAATACAGAAAGCGTGGCCTTGCTTCTAAATTTTTAATTGCGGTTACGACATTGTCAATAATTGCGCGAATGAAGCGAAAAACAAAATTCAATTCATCATTTCAATGCGGCATGTTTACTACCAGTGAATTGCTTACCGGCTGGGGTAATGTTTCGCGTTGGGGGGGCTGTTATGAGTCATTCCTAACGAAAACATAGTTTTATTGACCGCATTACGACCCCAACCGTGTGGGGTAAGTGGGCGAGCGGCTTATATGGATTCCGTTAGATGATTGAAGTTAAACTTGGTCGGGTGAGGTCAAAATATGGAAGGGTGATTTTCCGGATGCCTAGCAATTCAGCATAGGTTCCAAATCTTTAAAAAGGCTGGTGTAAAATTCAGTTACTTATTTCTTTGAACTGAATAAATTCAAAGAAACTTTAGCTATTTCTCTATAATTCTACCGTTAGACTTTTCTAAAATCTTCAATATTTTTAGAATCAGAGTGTTTGTCTACTTTTTCAAGAATTCAAGAAAAATTTTCAAAAAAACTTAAAACCATCGTAATTTCTAAACTATTTGAAGCAACATGAAATAATTTCGAAGAAAACCATAGTTTATGGATGTCTACAATATGGTATCAAGCAAATGTCTGTCACTCTTCTGGTTTATGATTTAGAAATTTGATGACGTCACACCCTCAAATGAGTTAAAATGTAAACAACGCTGAAATTTCGAAAAATATTGAAAATTTCTGAAAAGTCCAACAGTAGAATTAAAGATAAGTAACTAAACTTTGTTTCAAGCCACTCAGTCAGAAGAAATAGATCACAGAATTTTACACCCACCTTTTTACGCCGAGTTAAAGATTTTGAACCTATGCTGAGCGTAGAAACATATGTTGTCTGGGAAGCATTCCAATAACAACAGATAAGTATCTATCTGGCTTGTTTTGTTTTGTTGCTGGAAGTGATATTAGTGTTTCTGCTGAGGAATTCAAAGGGGGCTCCATCTCCAAATTTCGTGCGAAACGAAGATTTTGCATTTTTAAAGGTAATATCACACAAGGCTTTTCATCTTTTTTTCAAAATGAAAGTGTTATTTTGAAGAAAAATCCTCGTACTTCACAGAGGGACAAACCAAACGTTCAAATCATTTACGATTGCTCCGATATAAGTGGATTTTACACAGTCATTTTCTGATGGCTTGGGTGAAGCCACCAAACAAAGTGGAGAAAACAATGGACACGTGCGGTGTCGAACGTTTCAACTGTATAGCAGTAAGAACATCCAAAGCGCCGTTCAAATTGATCAGTTAACTTTTGGCACAGTGAAATCACTTAATTGTCAGCGAATTATGAAAAAGTAGCGAATGCTCTATTGTTTTCATTGATCAAGAATATCAAATTGTATTTACATTGACGCAACCCTTAAGGCCCATTTCCACTTTATTCGCAATTCGCAAATTGCATGCGATCTTTTGTTAGAAATTCGCTTGCGAACGTTCGCAAATCGCATGCGAGCGTTCGCAATGCGATTTTGACCTGTTCGCAATGTTTGATTTCTTGCGAACGTTCGCATGCGAACCATTGTCCCGGATTGCAGGCAGCCAATTAGAAAACAACCTTACGAAACAAAGAGACAAAGGCTGCACACGCTATCAAAGGGACACAGATTTAATTGGCTGGATAAACAATTGAAATTCGTGCGAATAAGTTTGAAGTGTGTATTGAATTCGCATACGTTGGGGATTCGGAATTCGCAAATCGCATTCGTTTTGCGAATAGCGATTGAAGTGGAAATGGGTCATTGGGGTAAGCTACTTTTAACTGCCGTGATTTAGGGCCCGTTCACACTGCTTGTTTTTTGTTAGTATCCGTTTTTGATGCATCGAAGCTACCCGTTTACATTGCTCCGTTTTTGTACAAAAACCGAGGGAAAACATTCATTTTCGTCCGTTCACATCGATCCGCATGATTACAAACACGGAGCCAAAGATATCCGTGTTTGTGCGTTCACATTGTTCCGGTTTTGCGAAACTCATTGTTGAATATTGGCGCATTTTCAAAAGCCTCCGTTTTTGTGGATATCCACTTTTGGTAGCGTTTTCGAAAACCTCCGTTCCTGTGCCGTTTCTGTGCTGTTTCTGTGCCGTTTCTGTGCCATTTTTGTGGGGATCAGTGTGAACACTTTCACAAAAACGGAGGTTTTTTCTCTCCGTTTTTGTACAAAAACGAACCAGCGTGAACGGAGCTTTACTTTAAATAAGAATGATATTTATTTTTGCATGTTTTGCAGGAAAAATATGTTCAAGAAGTTGGAGGTGATAAAGAAAATATTATAATTGTCAACAAAGATGATTATTTAACTGACAAGCAAAGGTTATTATCAAGCTAAATGTTTCTTTTTTTCATATTCATTGTTTGTAATTTGNCACTTTTGGTAGCGTTTTCGAAAACCTCCGTTCCTGTGCCGTTTCTGTGCTGTTTCTGTGCCGTTTCTGTGCCATTTTTGTGGGGATCAGTGTGAACACTTTCACAAAAACGGAGGTTTTTTCTCTCCGTTTTTGTACAAAAACGAACCAGCGTGAACGGAGCTTTACTTTAAATAAGAATGATATTTATTTTTGCATGTTTTGCAGGAAAAATATGTTCAAGAAGTTGGAGGTGATAAAGAAAATATTATAATTGTCAACAAAGCTGATTATTTAACTGACAAGCAAAGGTTATTGTCAAGCTAAATGTTTCTTCTCTTTTCATCTTTATTGTTTGTAATTTGTGATCCGTGCGTTTTTCTCAAATTTTTCACGAAGTTTTTCACATCATGAAGCGAAATAATCACAATTTTTTTATTTTGTTTGTAAATTGTGAATTTTCTGCAATGTAATCGTTAACATTTTATTTTATTTTCTACAGAGAGTATTGGTCTGAATATTTTCAAAAGAGAAATATCACAGTCATATTCTGGTCAGCATTGATGGCAGCAATTGAGGTAGTTATCTTGTTGAAAGTATTTTGTAAGAATAAAACTAACAGGAGCGAATCTACAGGGGGGTGTAGGCCAGGGAGCGCCGACGCCAGCTTCGGCGCTCCCTGGTGTAGGCCCCCAATTTGCCTACAAAACTACCAGGTAAGTAAGAAGGAAATGCATAGCGTTCCCAAGGCTACTGCTCCCTAGATATCACAGCAATAATAATTTGCAATATCTGATTTAATAGCAAACATGTTCAAATATTTTGCAATTTTTCCTGGCTGAAATTGTTCACTCCTTTCTAAGATTATAAGGTGGCGCATATAGCATTGTGCGGCAGCTGTCCATCGGCGCGTGGGGGCTCTCTGCTCATTACCGTGCATTTGCTTTCTCCAAAATTTTCAATACTCGCAGATATTGTTGCCTAACATCAGATGTGAGACAGACATTAACTTTTTCTTAATAGCGTTGTTCTTGTTTTTTTTCCTTGTGTGTTGAAATTTTGAGTTGTAAGTGCCTTTCATGGTGGGAACTCCGATGACCTAGTGTCTATTCCCGCCATGATGGGCACAGTAGTTTTACTTTTGAGTATTTTTCTCCTTTTAATTGATTTTTAAAAAAAGAAAAAACAAATAAAAGATTATGAGGGATTTTCTCGAGAGAAACTTTCAAAACAGGCCTAAAATCACGAAAAATTTTTCCTATTATTTCTACCTTGCAGCAATGACTTTCTACGTTTTGACACGTTTTAGCATGTTTAGTCCTCTTGGGAGGATGACGTCGCCTGGAATAGTGTTGCAATGCTCCCAAGGATAACACATTAAGGCCTTGTTCAAACGTCGCTTTTCTCATGTGTCGAACTGAACTCGAGAATTGAGGGGCACGTTATGAGTTAGGAGCGGCAACCTTCTTTGGATCGGCAATGCTTGCCGAGCTGCACGACTCAAGCACGGCTTGGTTTCAAACTTCGAACTTCTCATGTGCCGAACACAACGCACAAATGCATTTAAATGCACGAGTTTACGCGTCTAAACTAAACTAGATACTTCATGTGACAATTGTAAAACATATTTGGAGCGACATAGTTAAGTTCGACGTTTGAAACGGAAGGCACGCCAAACATTCATAAGTGTCGCTCCTAAATAGGTTCGGCACATGAGAAGCGCGACATTCGAACAAGGCCTAATTTAGTTTTGATTTTTCCAGGAAAAGGAAGTCTCAGACATAGAACCTGAAAATATGGAGAATGAAACAGATGGAAGTGATGACGACGACGATGATGAAACAAAAGAAAAACAACCCATGGATATTGATAATACTGAAATAACAAATGAAACATTAAAGGAGGAAAGAGACTCAGAAATGGCTGGTGAAAGGAGTGGGATCACTGAAGGGGATGAAGATGATATGGAGACTGTCGTGTCATCAGAATCATCTTGTAAATGCAATTCAGATCAAATGTCTTCAAGTAAATCGAGGCCACATTCAACAGAGGCTGAGAAAGAGACACAGCGATGTCCAGTATTCTCTAGGAAAGAACTCATTGAATATTTTGAGAATTTGAAAAGACGAAAATGTCCAGAAAAGGACAGAATTGTTATAGGAATGGTTGGATTTCCTAATGTTGGTAAAAGCTCAACGATAAATGCTCTACTTGGGGATAAGAAAACTTCAGTATCATCAACTCCCGGAAAGACGAAACATTTTCAGGTATGAAAATGTTTTATTGGTCCTTCTTTGATAGGAATTTTAGTTCGTCAAACCAGTTGAATTTCATCGTATTTCCTTTGAAAGGAGTTAAGTTCGTAGTTTGCTTGCTCTTTCTATCTTCTGGGAACGTTTCTCAGGGTTTTTTCAAAGTGCGCGCAGAAAATTTTTCATCTGCATGAAAAATTGCAAATTATGAAAGGATTTTTCATTTTCAAAGTCCTTTTTTGATGGCCTTACTGCGAAGAATTAGGAAATATATTTGTCATAAATTGCTAGGATGATTCAAAATTCGAGACTATCAAATTTGATATGGTAAGATTTGAAATGTTTCACTGATCCTGAAGTATTACCATCTAAAAAATTTGTCTCTTGATATGAATTGTTTTGACTTCATTCAGTCTATTCCTATGTTTATTTCATAGACGATAAACATTGCAGATACAATATGCCTATGTGATTGTCCTGGCCTGGTTTTCCCAATGTTTGTCTCTACCAAAGCTGAAATGATTCTCAATGGAGTTCTTCCCGTTGATCAGATGCGAGATTACAGACCGCCGATGACTCTTGTATCCTTTTTTTACGAAATATTCATGTTGACCTTGGGATAGTCATGGGTTCTTGCTTCCCGGGTTATCATCTTCGTTATGTAGTTAAGTAATTTGTAAGTATAGTCTTAAGTACCTCGTTCTTGTAAGTTTTTATATTGAATAAAAAAAAGATATTCCTGTTCCTCTAATAACGAAACCTTAGGAATTTACAGCCATCTCATCTTTCAATTTTGATGAGGTCTGTATATCGTTAATCAGGGCCCGGTTGTTCAAAACTGGTATTAGGCTAATACCGGATTATGACTATGCAAATGACTATAGAAGGATGCTTTTAATCCAAGATTAGCGCTAATCGTGGTTTGAACAACCCGGCCCAGGAGAATAACTCTGGGGCACATTCCACTGACATACTTCCAACATAGGTTCCAAATCTTTATAAACTTCGATGTAAAATCCTATGACCTATTCCTTTGAATTGGGTGGCTTGAAAGCAACTTGAGCTACTTTGCTATAATTCAATGGTTCAACTTTTCTCAAATTTTCAATATTTTCAGAATTAGTAACTGTTTCTTTTTTCAAGAATTCAAGTGAATTTTGAAAAAAAAACCTCAAATCCATCGTCATTCCTAAAATCTTTGAGGAAACATCGATATTTTTCAAGAAAACCATAGTTTCTGAATATCTACAATATGGTATCGGGCGTAAGTCTTTCACTCCTGTGGTTTACGATTTAGAAATTTGATGACGTCACATCCTAAATGAATTGAAGTGTGAAATACGCTGTAGTTTTGAAAAATATTCGAAATTAACGGTAGAATTATAGGAAAGTAGCTATTTCAGGCCATTGAATTCAAAGAAATAGGGCATTTAATTTTACTCTCTCCTTTGTACACAATTTAATGATTTGGAACATATGCTGCCCCGTTTCTGCTCAGTCCTGCTGCAGTATTTGTCAGCTTGGAATATCACAGCACTTTTGCAATTTATTCAATTGCATCTGAGAAATGCAAAAAAAATTAAACTACGTACAAAACTAAACGAGAAAAGCCGGATGGAGACAATAAAGTGGGGAGCGTGGAAGAGGGAAATTTCCTGCAGGATTTGAAAAGCGTGTCAATCCTCTGCTCAAACGTGTCAGGATATTTTTGAAATCCTTGAACAAGTAAACAATCGTGAATTCTTAGCGAGGCAATATCAGTTCTTGACGAAGCGAAACGCCATACATTCTTCTTAAAGGGAATGTAAGCATATAAAAGTGGCTCAAGCCACTTGCAGTCAATTTCTAGCCTATCAAATATCGGTATTTCCTTTTGACGTTGATCATTTATCCAAATATGGTTTGTCGGGTGTCAAAATCAATTGTCCACATACGAAGATTCCCTTTAACTGTTCTGTAGCTTTGTAAACTCGTTCCACGTCCCGTGTTGGAAGGTTTATATGGAATCAATATACCACGACCAGGTGAAGGCGAAGACCCTAACAGAGCACCAACAGCCGATGAATTTCTTTCGTCTTACTCAAGTAAGTTGTGTTCGTTCTTTGTTCGGATTTGATTGTTACCTTTTTTCCTTGACCTGAAATAGGCCCATTTTTACTATCACGAAAATGCTAGTAAAATTTGCAGAATTCGTTTGTTTTGCATAATGAACAACCCAGTAAAATCAATTTCAATATGTTTTGAATTTTCAGTGACATAATATCTTCGTGGAAAAGAGAATCCGAAATTTCTGCTTTTTGAACAACGTCCTAAAATCGAAAACTTTGGGGAAATGGATTTTATAGACTTTCCTACGACCTGATTTATGAAAAACTTTTGAAATATTCACTCTTGAACAAAAAATGAAACAGCAATGAATCTTTGCAAAAAACATACCAATTTCTATGACAATTTAAGATTCAAATTGTCTTCATATTTGTAGGTATGCGTGGTTTTATGACGTCACATGGAATGCCTGACTGTTCACGAGGATCGAGACACGTGATCAAGGATTTCTTGAGTGGTGTAAGTCATCTAATTACTTGTTTTGTTTCATAACACACGAAAAGCTGAAAGTACGCGAAAGACAATAACGAATCGTTACATGCGAATCGCTGTATTAATGATTAAAACAACCAACTACCACAACTTTTTCGAAATACAAAAATGTGAAACGTTTGATGCATATTTGAAGTTAGAAGAGAATTGATTATCAATTTGAAATGAGTTATCCTGTGAAGAATTTAGCAAAGACGCACCGGAGGAGGACACGGATGGCTCACATGATACTCTAATTTACTAGTGAACAAGGCGCAACGGAGACCGAAAACCCGCGAGCCATCATTCATAGAAACTTTTTCCAATCTTCTACCATCCCATCCATCCATCCGTCCCTCCCTCCGTCCGTCCGTCCGTCCGTCCGTCCGTCCGTCCGTCCATCCATCCATCCATCCATCCATCCATCCATCCATCCATCCAACGATCCAATTGAGGCATATAACAAGTGTATACCAAGTGTCTTTAATACTCCTAGACAGTTTTCGGCTTTGTTCTTAGCTTAATCTACATGGCTAGGTCCATTACGAGTGAGCAAAAAGACCAGGAAAATGCATAATTTAGACAATTTAGACGTACAGATTTAACCATTCGAAAGCTCCCAAGTTGATATTTGACTTAATGTGTACGTTTTCTTGCAGGGCAAACTTTTGTACTGTGAGCCTCCACCAGAAGTCTCCAAAGCAGATTTTGAGCCAGCAAAGCTTTCAGAGGAGAAATTGAAATTCAGAAAGACAGATGTAACAAGGAAGCAGGTATTGTTCATATGTATTGTTCATATGTATTGTTCACATGTATTGCGCACATGTATTGATAATAGAACAGGATTTTGTAACTTGAAACGAAAATTTTTATTGATGCAAATGGACAGCACTGTCGAATGATAAGAAATCCTGTTTAAATTTCTTTGGTATCTCATTTCCTTTTCAAGTAGTCCACTGATTTAAAGTATCAACTGATGACGTCATTTTGATTGCAAATCATTGGGATAATATATGGAAATATAGCTGTATCTTATCTTTGAAAGGTTACAGTTGTAAGAAACATTTCAGCTGAGCCAAATAAATGTAAAATATATTTTCTCATGACTTCATATGATGCATAGAAAGGCATGTTTATTGAAAAAGTGTCGTTTGATTAGATTTCCCTTTGGGAGCATGGTCAACCCTTTATACTCTCTTTAATTTTTGCAAACAAAATTACGTCATTCCCTTATGTTTCCTATTTGTAAACTTTCATCTCCCTCAATTTTCGTTTACACAGTTTGCAGTTTTGATTATTCTTAGGCCCCATCATATCCATATCATATTTGTAGAGTAAGAGCTTGTTCTGTTCATTTTAGGATCCAAGGAAAGAGATGAGTGCTCTTGACAAAGAATTCTTCGATGCGGTAAGCTTTAATCTATAGACCTTTTAGCTATTCTGAAAAGAATCAGAATCGAACGATATTTTGCAACATTTTGTAGAATTTTCGAATGTGCACAATATTGATAGGAGCTCTAACGCCACTCTATCGAACCTCGTGTGTATAAAAGTGCATAAAAATAATGCTCGATCCAGGCTCTTTTGTAGAATAGCTAAAATGTCTATTGCAGCTTCAATTCTTTACTCTTTGAAAAAGTAAGCTTGCAGTGCCCTTTAATTCTTTGTCACTTTCGCTTTCAGCCTTTTCCCCTACCGAGTGAGCAAAAAACAATCCAATTTGGTAGACATGTTCCAATCCATTTAAAAATCTACCTGACTGAAATCAGCCACTCCGATGAGGTATTACTATGAGGACTTTGTTCCAGAGAGCCTCGTCAAGAAACTTTCAAAAAAGGCTTAAATCACGACCAAATTGTCCTTACATTTCTGCCCTACAGCAATTACTTCGTTTCGTGTTATCATGGGTAGTTAGACACTAGTGGTGTGCTTCTATGGAGGAGCGCTGGATAATATGTCTCTGCGGAGGAAATATTGTTTAGTACAGCGGAGGAGATTTCGAATTTTCGTTCTTTCGATATCTCCTCCGCAGTACTAAACAATATTTCCTCCGCAGATACATATTATCCAGCGCTCCTCCATAGAAGCACACCACCAGTGTCTAACTACCCATGGTGTTATGCCCTTGGGAGGATGAAATCACCCCGAATGTTGTTGCGCTCCCAAGGATTAAAATCTCTTCATCCCAAAAGGATAACACTTGCTAAAGCATGTAAAGCTCATTGTTGTAAGGTAGAAAATTTGATTTTAAGCCTTAATAAATTTCATAATGCTTGAAAGATTCAAATTCCGCTCTCAAATATGTTTTAAATGATACTGAGCATGCAATGTTTTGCAATATAACGATAGTTCTATGACCAAAAGCCATTTTACTCTGCATAGTTTTCGGTTGCACTTTAGCTGTGGTGGTATAGCTTCGTTTCGTTTCGCGGACCCGTTCTTATACCGTCTCATAATTACATATAACAAATTCCTGTTTTTTAGACTCGAGGTGGAATCCACTACAATGCTCCGTCTGGTGTTCGTTCACTTGATGGGGATAAAATATCACAAGAGAAAAAACCATGGAAAAAACATTTTAATCGAAACAAAAAAGAGAAACTGAGGCGTATAAAAAATAATTGAGATCGTATATTTATCTTAACTTATCTGGGGATTTTTTATTAAAACCAGACAAAGCAAACTAACCTCAATCTTTGGGTCTATATCTACATCGATACCCAGATTTATCTTCAGATATTATTGTCCACAGTGGTGGCCCCCGTGGTGGCAAAGTATGCTCAAAGGGATCTTTTGCAAGGAGACAGCAAGAGTTACCATTACACTTTATAGCAAAGGGTTTAATGCCTGTTCTTATCAGTAATACGTTTATGCTTTGGTTATGCTCGCATTTCCAACTTCAATTTGAGTAAGATATTTCATGGTCTGTCTCAAATTAGATGTTGCATGAAAATTCCGCCGAATAACAACATTTGAAGTGCTTCGCACAAGGAATTTTGCGGTACACGCATTTTCTTTATAAGAAACTAAGAATTTGGCAGTACTGACAGTATCTAGAAAATATCTGATCTGTGCCCCCCCCCCCCCTTTCCAATGTTTAGACATTACCAAAGTACTTTCCGAGTAATATNATTTCATGGTCTGTCTCAAATTAGATGTTGCATGAAAATTCCGCCGAATAACAACATTTGAAGTGCTTCGCACAAGGAATTTTGCGGTACACGCATTTTCTTTATAAGAAACTAAGAATTTGGCAGTACTGACAGTATCTAGAAAATATCTGATCTGTGCCCCCCCCCCCCTTTCCAATGTTTAGACATTACCAAAGTACTTTCCGAGTAATATGATACAGGAAACGAATGAGAATAAAGAAAAAACAAGTTTGAGGTTCTTAATTTTTTGGCGATCTTAGAGTCTGAGTTTCTTACAAGCAGTTTCTTATAAAAGAAATACTTGTATCGCGAATCTCACATGGCATCTCATTTGAGACAGATTTCAGATTGCCTAGAACCCTTGGCCCAATGATTCTACAGAGATTTAATGAAAGAAGGCAACATGTAAATCATCTGTCTTTTGTTACACAATAACCTTTTGAAAGTATTTCTATCATAAGCTTTCACGAAAATGCTACATGTCTAGGTGCAATCAAGTGAGGTACTTTCGAAGTGAGGGTCGTTTGGGGGTTCCAGGAAACAGTTACAAAGTGACATGACAAAATTTAGCGGGATCGGGGATTATAATGGTTCGCCTGGGAGTAGAGTGCACGACAAGCCATGATCTCCCATGCATTTGATGAAAGGGTCTTTTAGAAACCCCCAGAGGACTTCAAGGTTTTTGTGAGGGAGCAAGCGACTATGGAAAACCGCCCAAACGAGCCTGAATGAATTTGCACATCAATCAAATTCAATATATATATCCTAAGAGGGTCATTTACAACTAAATGATTTCAGCGATGGCCATGTATGGAATTGGTGTCACAGTACTTTTTTAGGTTAGATACGAAATTTAGATTGGATACGAAACGGCTTTGAGGCTAACCCTATTCACACGTGCAAGTAAAACAAGCTTAAACTAAACCAGGTTGTTGAATGGAGCCTTCTCGTTGGTCAATACAACAAATCGAATGGATTTGATTGGTTGAAAGTTAACCTAGCTAAGAAAAAGCTGGTTTAATTTTGTCAGTGTGACTGGAGTATAAATAACTTGAGGAAATTTCATTAATGTGGAATTTCGACTTGCTACCGCGAACTTAACTGGTTTTCGAAGTTGCCTTTAGTTTCAAAACCCAGACTTTGATAAAACGTTTTATATGTGAGACTTTCCGATGCTGCATTTTCTCTCTCAAATTCGATGTCAAGTCAGATTTGTGATAACGCAAAATTGCTGATGCAAAGCTCTTGAATTGTGTTTATTCGCGGACATCCTCACGTGACATCTAATTTGAGGCAGATTTTGGTGGTCTAATGTTGTAAATGACGTTGTTAATTCTTGTTGTTAAGCCTTGAAGAACGATCGCATCGGTGGAAACTCTACCTCATATGAAATTGTATAACTTATATTCGTTAACTGACTTGATGTTATGAAATGGACAATATCTAACTGACTTGATGAAAATTGTGAAATGGACAATATCAACTGACTTCATATTATGAAATGGTCAATATCTAACAATATTATGGTCTACATTGTATACGGGGTGAGCATAGATGGGGGTGAGTCAAACAAAGTTTAAACGTTTGACAGCTGTGGAATAAAAATTATGTGGCCGACATTCAAAACTAAGACGTCAATCTATCAGACAAAGGTTAGCTTAGATGAGAAAATTTTCTTTGGTAAAATCACTCATCTTTACGACCCAAAAATTAGAAAAATGCCTGCAAGGGGTTTGTATTGGAATCAAGAATCCCACCTTCCATTCTGGTCCATGATTTACGTGCTATTGAAAAAAAATCTATTTCTGAAACAGGCTTTGAATTTAAATTTCAATGCAATGAATGTGGACTTCTCGATTCCCATACAAACCCCTTACAGGCATTTGTCTAATTTTTGGGTCTTAAACATGAGTGATTCTACCAAGCAAAATTTTGAATATTGGCCACATCCTTTTTATTCCATTGCGTGTCAAGCGTGTAAACTTTTTTTGACTCAACCAGTACACATGCTCTTGTCAGTAAGTTAGTACAAACTTGTTAGCAAGGGGTTTGTATGGGAACCGAGAATCCCACCTTCCATTCTGGTCCATGATTTACATGCTATTGAAAGAAAAATTCTCTTTCTGAAACCGAGTATTGAATTTAAATTTCAATGCAATGAATGTGGACTTCTCGATTCCCATACAAACCCCTTACAGGCATTTGTCTAATTTTTGGGTCTTAAACATGAGTGATTCTACCAAGCAAAATTTTGAATATTGGCCACATACTTTTTATTCCATAGCCCGTCAAGCGTGTAAACTTTTTTTGATTCACCCAAGGTTTCCACAGTTTTCGCAAGTTTTGGACAAGACCTATTTTAAAAGTTCTCAAAACTTTCTGAACGAAGGGTATCATCTTTATCAAGTTCAAAAGCATGCTTCCAAGTTTTTTTGTAAGTTTTCTCAAAAACTGTGTCCGAAATTTTCGAAAATCAACATGAACTGCAATAAAACGTTGAGCTGAAATGAAGCCTTTTCTCGCGGGAATCATTTATTACTCTATCTTGCAAAGTTTTGTACTTTTTAAATATAAATTGAATTATTTTTTCTAAGACGAAAGTCTAAAGTGCGAAGACTTTTGAACACAACGCAACCACGAAGTTACGGCCCTCAAAACTGGGTGATTTTGGCTAGAAAAACAAATTACGCAACACTCACATCAGTTTGAATGTCCTCAACAATACTGGTCTCTTCGATCTTCGACATGGGATGCTCCTCCACAGCAACAACCATTTGCTCTTCACTGATAACTGGCTGGCTGTCCACTTCTTCCCATGGGTGTTCTTCAGCTTCACAATTTTCTTCTTTGACTATCAACAGATCAAGTTGAGCTTGATACATCATCAAATATGTCTCCACATCCTTTTCTCTTTCCTTCAACCGTTCGTTAACTTGTGTTGGCGTTTTAAAACCAACAAGGTTCTGCAAACCATTGATAAGCGAAGCAACTTGAACGATATTGTTGAATTTCTGTGCTACGATCTCGGTTGTCAGTGACTCTTCTTCGGTTTTCAGTTCACTGATCAAAGCTTCAAACAAAAACTTCTCTGCAGAAGACCATTTCCCAAGGCTCACTTCTAGGCCCGCTCCTGTTTTAAAGTTTTCAGCACGAAGGCCTTTACTCAAGCTCGCATGATGATGTGAGTGTCTTTTTCTCTTTGCAGCAGGAGCCTCAATTGATTCATCGCCATCTGCATCCACATTTTGTCTCTTTTTGCCAGGCCTGTCTCCATATGGATTGGCACAACGTTGACAATCACATTTGTTGGTGCATGGTTGCTGTGCTCTGAAACACTGGCATCTTGTGATGTACTTGGAGTGCTCGTGAGTGTAACATTTTCCTCCTGTTCCACTGTGATTCCCTCGACCACATCTGCACCTAACATTTGCTAGCTCAGTTCTTGTCTCTTCATTCTCCCTGTCAGCAATATCAGTCTGCTTTACTATCGTTGATAAAACTTGCTGTGAGATCACAGGGAAAAATTGTCCACTTTCATAAACAAGAAACAAATCTGGGGACCACGTGGCAAGTTTTTGTGGGAAAATTGGGATGATGGGGAAATTTTTTAGTCCTGAAATTATTGAGATATGTGCTGACAACAAACTTGCAGTATCTCTTACTAATATTTCAAATTCACCATCTTCAGAAACTTGCTTCTGATTGCCCGTATCTTTGTTACTTTCAACTCCTTCATCATTTACAAGGTTTTTCACAAAGCTCTCATTCTCAATCTTTTCTGTCTCCTTTTTTCCTTCCTTGTCACCTTTATCAAACCCTTTTGACCCTTCTTCATATGCAGGGTCTTTCAAAGAGCCATTGACATCTTTCTCCATGATCTCCCCTTTTCTTATCTCATCAACCTTATCAACCCCTTTTGGCTCATCTTCATCTTGTGTCTTTGTCTCACATAACTCAGAAACTGCTTCTGCTTTCTCTTCTTTGCCAACACCACCTTCCTTTGCATTCTGTCCATTTTCTTTTGCTACCGTCTTTTCTTTGTTCTTTATTTGATCCCTCAAAATCTCTTCAATTTTGCCAGCTTGCATCCCAATCTCGAATCCAAGGCTATTTAGGAAGCCTTGGAATGACTTAAAACCACTCTCCCTCTTGTCATAAATGATTGATCTTGCCAAGTATGATTGCAGGATCACAGCAATTGCATGGAAAAACGTATCTTCTGCTTTAATCTCTTCTGATGCAGTCTCCAAATCGCCTTCTTCCCAAATTACTGTCAAATTAGCAAACTCATGAATTTTCTCATTTATCACCTCTCTATGCAAATCTTTTGACTGGCCTTTCTGTTGCAGTAATAGTGGAAATGCGCATGTCAAGAATGGGATCAATTTATCATTGGCATATGATTCTGGTGCTGTTTTGACAATCATTTCATAATACTTCAAGAATGTTAGGGTTTTCTTAATGATTATCTCTTCTAGATATTGTGCCTTTGTTGGGTAATTATGTTCCACTGGATCCACAGAATCTTTCTTGTTTCCACTCAAGTATTCATTGACTGATTCAAGGAGACTTTTTGAATCAACTTCTTCTGCACACTTGACAGCTTTTGCTTGACTTGATGCAATGCTCTCTAGCGCTCTATTCATATTGACTTCAACTGTCAAACACTGAAGGTTATTATTCCCAATGGAAACACTCCCTGAGACTTCTTGATTTGCTGCTTTATCTTCATCAGGGACAACTAACAGCACTGGTGCAGTGTCTCTTCCTAAATCTTCTTGCCTGGCACTGTTGTGCTCATGAAGTGCAATGGATGCAATTGCTACCATGACAGGAATGCCCAAGCGACAATTGTTGACTTTTCTCTTGAAATTGGTCTGGAAATCTTTCTGGTCAATGCTGTTTGGAAATGGAGGTATGCCACTGTAGCAACCCCTTGCTACATGCGTCTCAATTTCTGCAATTGTGTGAAGGGCCATTGTGGTTAAAACTAATTTTCCATTCTCTTCTTTGACCTTTCTCCACTTTTCTTTGAATGCTTCCAGGTTGCTCAGAATAGTGACTGGGGGAGGTGTTGGCAAAATTCTGATTTTATTTGAATCAACAGGATCTTGAAACACCAGCTGAAAATCATCAAGGCAGGGAGTGTACAGGAAGCTTTCGTCTTGTAGCTTTGAACCCAATTTGCATACTGCCATATCTACATCACTTTTTACTTGAAAATCTGGGCCAAAGACTTTCACCAGATCTTTTGTCCATTCACAGCAAAGACCAGTACAGCACCCTTTCAATTGCTTCCCAATCTGCTCATGACGATCCTTTATGGACACTAGCGTGTCTTTTATTTCACTAAATGTCCCTGAGCTTGTAAGCTGCCATGTCAAAACTTGGCCCACTTCATTCTGGCAGTAAAAAATGTGATCCTTCTCTTTGATCCAAACTCCTTTTGCATTTGTACCAACATTTGTTGGTAGCTTGAAATCTGCACTTACTTTGATCCATTCATCAGCCAGGAGTTGGGACATTGATAACTTGTAGAAATATTCCTTCTCTTTGAATCCAAGCAAGAAACATTGGCTAATGAATGTGTTTCTGGGCCCTTTGACCTTGATTGCAGGGAATTTCTCTGATGTACTACTATCTGGGTTATTTTGCTTGTACTGGGCAACTGCCTGAGCATAACTTTGCCTCTTCTTCTCATAGTCATGGCTGTAGTTCTTTCTCAACATATCTTGGATTTGACCAAATTTTACACCATTGGACACCTGATTCATTATGGAGTCAAAGAGCTGTCTTGTCATTCCAACCTTGTGAAAGAGCACAAAGGGGGCATTTTCTTGATCTGTGCACAGCTTTAATATTCTTGGATCATACCCAAGAAAACGATGCTCCTTTGCATTCTTGCATCTAATCATAGAAGTTACAAGAAGCACAGGCTTTTCAAAATCATACAGAATTCTCATCATGTATGTGTAGCCAATAGGATAAAGAGCCATCTTTTTAGTGCAGTTTTCATTGACACATTCTTTGCCATCAAGCTCTGGGCAGAATTTCTGCAGGTCCCAAATTATCAGGTCTGGTTTCAGGTAATCCTCTACTTTTGGGCAGTCCTTTTCATAAGTGGGGATTGGTGTATGATGATATCCCCTTATTCCAGCATCCAACACGGAATTTATGTAGGGCTTCCATGATTTGATGTTAGGATAATCGCCATCCTCACTTGTCCTTGTCTGTCTTTGTTTACGTTGTTTTTTGGGCCTAGCACTTTCCTCCGACGGGTTGTTGTCCTGACCCTCTTCTGCACGCTCTTCTTCCTCCTCACAAGGCAAATCGTCCCCTTCATTCGTTGCCTTTGTGTCTTCCTCGTCATTTTTCGGGGTTTCAGCCTCTTCATCCTTAACTTCTGTGAAATTGCCGCCCGCTACTTCATGGAACTCTCCAAAATTAACATTTGCAATGATTGTTGCCACAGCATCATCAACTTCAACCGAGGAGTTCTCCATGTTCACTTCACCACCATGCCGTCTCGAACGCGCTGCTGATAAAGGAAACTGGGAATCATTCCCAGGCTGTTTTGAAATAAAACAATGTTTAATAGTTTTACTACAGAAGTCCTTGATTTACCTTTTTATTGAGTTGAATTGATGCTGTTGTTGTTTCTACGTAGACGCTTGAATGGATGTTCATTTGTTACTGTACTTTCTACGGAGGAGCATAAGTATGACTCATGTAGTGAACCAGACAACAACAACGAATAATTTGCGCTAGTTTCAATTTCATTTTTCTGCAATGGCGGACGATTTCAGATGTTTGCAGCGATGTTGAAAGAAACCGAGAAAAGGTGCTGCCAAGATCTCTTAAGATGCTTAAATGACTGGGATTTACAATGCCTGGCTCATACCGTTACACAGAATGTCATTGCTGTTGAATCTCGGCAAGGTAGGTGATGATGGTGATGCTAAATTATCTTTGTGTGTGTGTGTTCATCTTTTTTTCTCTCTCTATTTGAAGGATGGATGGGCGGGCCTAAAACAATGAGATTTTGTAGGCTTCTTACAGTGTATGTTGACGTTTCTTGTGTTTTGAAACAAGCATCAAAATTTGCCTGAAAAACTGCAGTCTAGCTGTGATTTTTCCCACGATCGTTTTGGATCGTTTTTTTAGAGAGAAAGTGCGTTCAAAAAACAGGAAAGGAAGAGAATGGAAGACGAGAGCTAACGAGAGTGAGAGACGTGTCTAAAAATTTCAACAAGACTCCTCCTACACAAAATGCAGACTCCATACATTCTGAAAATACACTTCACCCTTTTTTCATACATCTTCTAGAAGTAAGGGAAAACAGGATAAGAAAAATAAAATAAATGCAGTTTTTAAACCCACACATTTTTACAGCATGTGGGGATTGGCAATAGAAAGATAATAGAATAATGCTTGCACTGCGAATTTCTCTTCTTAAATCTCAGTCAATTAAATTTGGGCAATCTTGTCTCTTTAAAGCTTGATAAGAATTAATTGAATTTGATTAAGAATAAGTAAGATCAGATTCTTTCCATTCTAGAGGCGATTGATGCCATTGTTCAATGTTCCTCATCTGCAAATGAGCTGCTCAGGCGACAAAAACTGAAGAAAGAACATTTGAGAGACTACCTCATAAAGTTTGGAGATCAAGCAAAACTCTCTAAAATAGTAAAAGCTGACAAAGATTCACTTATAAAGATGGTACTGAAAATATGGTCATCTCAAGAAGTACAGGTATTTTCGTTTTAAGTTTTCTAAGTAGTTTCTCCAGCAGTGATTTTGTAATAAAAGAAAGGGTTTCAGCTTGACGATGATTCCAGATATTTGGGATGCCCATTTTACGGGACATACACCACCTTCTACCCTACTGGAATCTTTCACCAGGATGCCAGCAAATAATTATGTTAGTTCCCTAAGTGCAGAACCTTTAAAAAGTCAAGAATTGATAGAATCATGTTATAAAGAACCCAAAGTATTGCCGTTAAGCAGTCCTGGTAATATTGCAATCGCACGCGCACATCTCCGCACATGCCTAAAATGTCCAAGGTGTGCTGTTTATGGCACGTGTAAGCATAAGTTTTGCTAGTCAGATTTTCCTGATTTTCTTTGTGGTTCTTGATTGATAATGATATGATTTTCCTTTGGTTTGCTTTCCCTCACGGGCCTTATTCCAGCAGTGTTTCAAGAAAGTTTCTAAAATTGTGCAGCATTCTTTTAATTGTCCTTCCTTTTTGTTGGTCCATTGAACTGCCAAAAATTATAGAGTGGGAGACAGCAGAGGTCAAGAACTTTTGCCATCCACTTTTCATGTTGTTCTGTTTAATTAAGTGTGAAGATCAATTCAAGGTAAATAGAAATTCCACATGAGTCATTAGCAGATTAAAAAAGGTTACCAAAAGTGCCCTAAATAATGAAAAATACTTTTTCGGATCGCACACCATCGCATGCCTAAACTTTTCAAGATACTGTATGCAAATGGCAGCACACAACCAAATTTCATATTACCAGGACTGGCTTAGGGTACAGCACTCTATTCATTAGTCAAAAAGCTTTAGGCTTTGCCACATGCCATCGCTTTTCTTCTTCAATGTTCTAGCTGCTGAACAGCCACATATCTTCACTTTTCCCTTCTAACAACATCAATTGTCTTAAAAGCCAAGCTTAGCTTTACCCTTACCCTTCCGGTCCAAAATGTCTGACCTTCTTTTGCTAAAGGTCTCATATATAATAGGATCTTGCCATGAAATTAATTGCAACAAGAAGATGTAATCTCAAAGTAAACACATTTTCAAAGTTTGATGGATCGTTTCAGAAATTTATTTCTTTCAATCAAAAGGTAAATAATACTGCAGTAGAAAAAATGGTGGATCAGAGAGAGACTGAGGCACAAACTATATCATTATCTTTTGTGTCATGGTTTTATCAAATGCTAAATGCAATATTAACTGGCAAAGTGCAGTCAGCAACTCCCAATACAAACTGGGGGCCTAATCATTTCTGGAACGATGCAAAGTTAGTCTTAAATATTGAAAGGCCTGGTGGAATTATGACAGATGAGTCAGAGGGGTCAAGTTTAGTTAGTGAAAAACTGTTGGCTGTTGTTTTACAATTCAGACTTTATTTCAATCCAAACATGACTTCACAAGGTATTAGAGGTGAAATGAATTGCCATGGACTACTGGCTGTGAAAGCTGCAGGAACATTGCATAATGATTCAAATGTTATTGGTTTATTTGAGCAAGTATTTGGATTAGTGAAGATCCACAGGAAGAAGGAAATTGGAAGATAAAAAATACAGAACTGAGACTTCGTATAAACTCAAATGAGCCACATGCTTTAACAGCATAATGAAAGCTTTTCAATCAATTGCCTTGTCAAATTAAATGCCATAAAAGATGTAAATAGCCCCACGTTTTGTTGTAGATATCCATAAATATGGTTTTGTGTCAGAAAAATGTGTTACATTTCAGTTCTTGTTTTTGCAACTTGCTGTCACTGCTAATTGAAAATTTCCAAATTCAAATCAATGTTGTTTTTTCAAAAGGTTGTAGTTTTATATATGTTTGCTTCTGTTAGTTAGTTCCATTATCAGTCATGGAGGATTTATGCAAAATCTTTTGCTCAGTTTCTTCTCAAGAAACCTCTGCCTAAATGCTAATTTCTGGTCACAGTCCATCCCTAAGGGAATCCTTGCATATACTACTTTTAATAGCCTGGAAAAAATACAACATGCTTTTCGAGGTCTATTGGTTTAACTATGATTTAGCTGAAATGAAGTCCACATCTGAGGTAGTTACTGGAGGACAAAACTGCTGCTTNCAATGTTGTTTTTTCAAAAGGTTGTAGTTTTATATATGTTTGCTTCTGTTAGTTAGTTCCATTATCAGTCATGGAGGATTTATGCAAAATCTTTTGCTCAGTTTCTTCTCAAGAAACCTCTGCCTAAATGCTAATTTCTGGTCACAGTCCATCCCTAAGGGAATCCTTGCATATACTACTTTTAATAGCCTGGAAAAAATACAACATGCTTTTCGAGGTCTATTGGTTTAACTATGATTTAGCTGAAATGAAGTCCACATCTGAGGTAGTTACTGGAGGACAAAACTGCTGCTTGTTTACAATTAAGCAAATTTTATGAGCAATTTCACATGTGGTCCAAATTACCAGAAAACAAGCCAATGAAAGAGTCAGAAGTTCAGTAATTGAACTGAACTGACAAACACTGGTAAACGAGAAACCTAATCAATATTCAAACAGTTTTGAATGTTATGAAAAGTTCATGCAGCGTTGCGGCTCTTTACAAATGAAGGATGGACATACAACAAGGAGAATTATTTGAAGTGAAAGGCTAGAAAATTCATTGGCAATTTTACCTGGAAAGATGAAGATCAGCTTTCTCAATGATGACAGTAAAGTCCTGTTCAAACATCCTTAGCATTTCACTGAACAATGTTTAGCATCAATGTTCAGCATTGTTCAGTTAGATGCTCAGGTTTGAGAAATCGTGCCAACGAAAACAAGGACAGATTTTGTAAGACAATAGCATGATTTACTTTTCATTGACACTGCAATTCAAAGCGATTAGTGATCAGAGACAAAGGAAATTCCCTCAAAACCATTAATTGAAAACAAACAACGCCGCAAAAGTTTCTCTGAAACCCAGGTAACTAGCCTGCTCGTTCTGCATTCCAGAAATTATTTTTAAGAGCAACATGAACATATATCGAAAGAAGAAGACAATAGCACGAAGAAGAAGGATATATCTACACATCTACCTCGGGCATTTAATTTGTTTGGTTCAAAAGCCGATCGGGAGGCGATTCAATTCTCTTATTTTTTGGATGTGCTTAAAACACTTACTGCTCAGTTTCTGAACCAAAGAAATAATATGTCCGTGGTAGATGTGTAGATATATCCTTTTCCTTTCGATATATGCTCATGTTTGCTCCTGAGAACGATTTCTAAAATGCACAACGAGCACGCTAGCTACCTGGGTTTCAGAGAGACTTTTGTGGCTTTGTTTGTTTTGAATTACTGTTTGAGGGAATTTCCTTTGTCTGCAATAGCTAATCGCTTTGAATTCAGAGATTTTAACAAAAGCAACTCATGCTATTGTCTTACAAAATCTGTCCTTGTTGTCAACGAAAGGATAATAATGTTGCAGAAGATGACATAAGGAAACATTTTGTTGGAAGTATCATGATGTGGACACACGGAAATATTTTGTTCCTGCAGATGGAATAAAAATGGCCATAAAAAAGACAGCTTCAAATTAATGAAATGGATCGGAACGGTAGTTAACATTTCGTTCAAACAGGAGTAAAGCCGCATTAAAATTAGGATAATATATTTTGTAAACTCGTTTTAAATGCATTTTTGGGGAGCTATCGCTTCCAAATAGACTTAGTACCTTTGGATTCCGTCAAAATGCGTTGGGACGTTTTGATTATAAAGGTTGATTAGATTATAAAGCGCAAGCAGAGTGGAATTCAATATTATACTAAATTTAGCCCCCATCGATGCTGGAAGATGTATCCTTGTGAGACAACTTCAGATCACAACTGGGTCAAACTTTATGTGAAGATTGTGAGAATGTTGGTGCCACGAACGTCACCTTGATATGGATAGGACTACTGAGACGTTAAAGTGAGCCCAGAGGCCTTTTTTATCAAAGGCACTTTCTCATATTCTTATAGCAAATTCAGTAAAGTTTGTTTCAATTCAAGTTTGTCGTAAGCTTTCATTGACATTTGGAATTACTGGCTGGAGACTTTTGCAAATAGAAATCTTGGATTGTGGTCTCTGAAAAATTGATTTTGCGTCTGTTACCGAAAATTTTGTCATGAAAATTGATTGGCTAATTTACCTTGATGCGGATTACGGTCAGACTCCATTGTCTCGTTTTGTGTTTTCAAGTTCTACCAGAAATTTATTGACGTAAGTGGTAAATTGACATGTCAGTGACTTTAGGATCAGAAGAATGACGGGGAAGGTTCATAAGAAATGAGAGAGTTTACGAAACCAAGCATATGTTCCAAATCTGTAAATCGGTGTAAAAAGGTGGGTGTAAAATTGTATGACCCATTTCGAAAGAAAATTTAACTACTTTGGTATAATTCTACGGTTGGTTTTTTCAGGAATTTCGATTAGTTTTCGAAATCGTCGCGTAATATATATTTCAACTCATTTTTGAGGACATGACTTCATCAAATTTCGTAAACCAGAAGAGTGACAGACTTTTGTTTGATACCACCTTGTAGACAGACATCCATAAACTGTGGTTATCTTGGACATTGAAATTTCACTTTTCATCTCAAAGTTTAGAAATTACGATGGTTTTAAATTTCTTTAAAATGAAAAATCCAATGGTAAATTATAGCGAAATAGCTAAAGTTCCTCCAGGCCTAGTTTAAACATCATTTTTTGCCGTGTCGAATCGAATTGTGTTAAAAACGGCAGAATCTGCCGTGTCTAAAAATCTGGCTTAAACATCAATTTTTTCCGTGTCGGATTGAAATTAAAATGGTTAGAATGGCCATTTTTCAAAATGCACAAGCACAGTGGCTTATCACACATAGATACCACGGACCATAGAATTGATTGATTAAACGCTGCAGAAGTACGATGTTTTAATCAAGTCATGTTTCAGAGCTCTAGTGTTTTAAANCTCATTTTTGAGGACATGACTTCATCAAATTTCGTAAACCAGAAGAGTGACAGACTTTTGTTTGATACCACCTTGTAGACAGACATCCATAAACTGTGGTTATCTTGGACATTGAAATTTCACTTTTCATCTCAAAGTTTAGAAATTACGATGGTTTTAAATTTCTTTAAAATGAAAAATCCAATGGTAAATTATAGCGAAATAGCTAAAGTTCCTCCAGGCCTAGTTTAAACATCATTTTTTGCCGTGTCGAATCGAATTGTGTTAAAAACGGCAGAATCTGCCGTGTCTAAAAATCTGGCTTAAACATCAATTTTTTCCGTGTCGGATTGAAATTAAAATGGTTAGAATGGCCATTTTTCAAAATGCACAAGCACAGTGGCTTATCACACATAGATACCACGGACCATAGAATTGATTGATTAAACGCTGCAGAAGTACGATGTTTTAATCAAGTCATGTTTCAGAGCTCTAGTGTTTTAAACTCCTGCCGTTTTATCTATTCAAACGCAATTGATTTAAAAATCGTTTTTATGTCGAATTCAATTGAAAATTTCAAGTTCTTAGCAGCATCTATTAAATTCGACATGGCAAAAAACGATGTTTAAGTTACACGAACCGTTTTAAAGATTTTGAGCCGATGCTATGAAACCAGGACGACAACGCCAGTGAAACATTATCGTGTATCCTGCATCTACATCTATCAAAATACTGAGCAGCGCTGCATAGCAGTATATGTGTTCAGGTTTTATATCAGGTTATATAGCAGTATATCTGCCAACTAAATACCTTTCCTATTAAACTAGAAGATAGAGTGCAAGGTGTACTCAATGATATTCGAAAAACACATGATAATTCTATGTCTTTTCTATTGAATCCTATGTCTGATTATACACTGTGAATTAAAAAAGTTAATATTTGGCCTAGTACCATTTTACCATTCTATCCCCGTATTTTTGATCGTTCTGTTTGATTTTGATCATGCCAAGCGATAAACAGACATCGTGCTCGCTTTTCCACTGCACTTACAATCCTCTTCGATGGCGCACTTCGTGAAACCAACATTAATGCAATTCGACGACTTGCCATCTCTTTTGTAATGCAAATGAGCTTTTGGTCCGCTCCAACATTCGCCGTAGTACTGAATACCGAAGTATTTGTAGCCCTTGCGTCGGGCACGCTCCGCACAACGGCAGATGAACCTGTGTGAAAATAATAAATTTTCCATCAACTTTAAAGGACAAGTCCGGGGTTGGTATGATTGATGATAAAATACAAGATAATACTGCTATGAATGATGTATGATACTTTTTTCCACTATTTTCCGCCTTCTCCTTGTGAAATTATGTATTCAAATAAGCAATTTGAGCGAAGTGACGCCATATCGCATAAACGAAACGAGGCTCTGCGATTGTTTTTTGCCTCTTAATCGCTGCTAGCCTCTTTATCGTGTACTGAAAATGGCACTGAAAATGGCACGAGAACCCGATAAAGAGGCTTGCTACGATAAAGAGGCAAAAACCAATCGCAGAGCCTCATTTTCGTTTGTGCGATATGACGTCACTTCGCTCAAATTGCTTATTTGAATACGTAATTTCACAAGGAGAAGGCGTAAAATAGTGGAAAAATATATAATACATCATTCATAGCAGTATTATCTTGCATTTTATCATCAATCATACCAACCCTGGACTCGTCCTTTAAAATAGTTTAGTTATTCTTTATCAGAAATTGTATTTTGAGAACTTGCGATTTTGACCGGGTCAGTCCTCCTGATTCCAAATCTGCAATCTGCAGGGTGTCTCAACAAACATGTGCGCCGTTTGAATGGTTGCTATGGAGCAGCCATGTTTTCTAATTTTTGTAAGTGAATCAGGTAGTTATAGATCAGACCTTGTGGTAACCAAGAGGAAAAACGTATCTAGGGTTGCTAGAACTGGTGACGTGCAACAAGTGATGTAGGCTAGACATGTTGCTTCTCAAAAGTCATGGAATCCTTTCAAACCAACAATATTTTTTTTCAAATGACTCCTGGTCAATATTCTTTAATCATTTTGTCATGTACTCAGGCCTAATACCAGCCTCAAATTCTTAGGGAAGCAGAAAATCAAAATGTTCCGTCGCCAAAACCAACGAAAACAACGGCAGCAACATCAGTTTTAGAAACATACCTTACAATCATGCACGAAAGGATGCCCTGGGTACCACACTCTAGACGAAAGGACTGATGTACTCCTTAAATCATCAGATTTTGGATTTATCTTGCAGTTTCAGCGTTGGAACCTTCAAAATTAATGAACATGAAGCAAAGATATGCTGTAGATTCAAAGTTCATTTCAGAATTTATCCTTGAAAGTGAATAAATTCATGTTTTATGCATCATTTTGCCAATAAAATCTTCTAAATGTGAGCCTGTAAAACATGAAAAATCCGACAAATTGAGTAAAATTTTCGACAAATGGCCCCCACTGGCGTCGGCCTTTCATTTACTACTCCCAAATTTGTTCCCTGGCACAAAATTTTATGACTCTTACCCGGATAAAGATTTATCATATTTCTTCCAACTTAAGAAGTATCCATGATACGCTCTGCTGCGTTTTGACCTCATAGATTCCAAGAGTACTGGCATTGGGCGATGATGACGTCTGTGTTTGTCCTTGTAACAACCCACGGGTGCCACTTTCACTATTGGGCAGATAGCAGCTAGAAAAATCAATATTTTAAGTCATATCAGTTTTCTACAAAACCAAGAAGAACTTGCCGGATGTCCCAAAATGATGCTGGACTCTTATGGAACGCCGTTCGCACAAAAATGATGTGACATAAACCTGGTTTATATGCACAAAAATGGACATAAACCAGGTTCGTCAAGAAATATTCATCAGGGAATTTTTACCATAATCCTTTGCGTTTGATTAAATTTCGATTGATTTGATTGGTCGATTCACCACATGGAACGCAAAAGATNCTTACCCGGATAAAGATTTATCATATTTCTTCCAACTTAAGAAGTATCCATGATACGCTCTGCTGCGTTTTGACCTCATAGATTCCAAGAGTACTGGCATTGGGCGATGATGACGTCTGTGTTTGTCCTTGTAACAACCCACGGGTGCCACTTTCACTATTGGGCAGATAGCAGCTAGAAAAATCAATATTTTAAGTCATATCAGTTTTCTACAAAACCAAGAAGAACTTGCCGGATGTCCCAAAATGATGCTGGACTCTTATGGAACGCCGTTCGCACAAAAATGATGTGACATAAACCTGGTTTATATGCACAAAAATGGACATAAACCAGGTTCGTCAAGAAATATTCATCAGGGAATTTTTACCATAATCCTTTGCGTTTGATTAAATTTCGATTGATTTGATTGGTCGATTCACCACATGGAACGCAAAAGATCATGTTAAAAAATTCCCCGGTGCCATCTTTAGTGCAATTATCTACACGACGCCCTGGAAGAGCAGCTGCTATTAGATAGATTACTGTACATAATTTTGCTTTAACTGTACATAGATTATATTAATGTAGTTAGGGTATTTATTTTCTTATTTAAGTATTGCGTTTATAAGCTGAAGGGTTTTTGTGTGTAAATAATTTAAAATGAAAAATACACCATGGACGGTAAGGACGGAGAAATGAGCCTAAATTGTTGTTTGTCATACTTTTTATTCAATGTGATTGGCCCCTTGGTTGTTAAGTTGTGAACCAATCAGCATTCGATACATATGCCAATTCTAGACAATACAGACCATAATTTTAATGCAACAGATTTGCTTTGGAATTAAAGTGATGTACTTACGACAAATTGATTTCGTAGGGGCCTTTGTAGGGGCTTTCGTTGGGGCGGCTGTCGGAGCTTTGGTGGGCGCTTTGGTTGGGGCGGCCGTCGGAGCTTTAGTGGATGCTTTTGTAGGGGCTATGGTTGGGGCGGCCGTCGGTGCTTTAGTGGGCGCTTTAGTAGCGGCTTTGGTTTGGGCAGCCGTCGGAGCTTTAGTGGGTGCTTTAGTAGCGGCTTTGGTTTNCTTTGTCAATTTTTCGCATTCTTTTGTTCTGTAAATGATCTTTGGTTTACATTTCTGTTTGATGTAAATCTTTTTTATGATGACCCTTGGGGGAGTGATTTTTTTCGGCATTGGTGGTCTGCCGCGTGGCTTTTGTCTTGGGCGCGGTCGGGGTCTGGGTCTTGGACGGGGTCTTGGCATTGGTCTTGGTCTCGGGCGATATCTTGGGCGATATTCTGGCATCCATCTTTGCCTCCATCTCGTACAAGTTGGGCAGCCGTTAGTCATGAAGTAATTGACGCTCTCGTGATAAAATGAACGCATCCTTTGGAATGAATACATTTGATTTCGTGATAAATCACAGACTGAGCAAGAATCCTTCGAATATTCTTCTTCTGGGTCTCTACTCTCATATCTTGAAAGTCGATCAAAGAATTCACCATGACTGAGACCTAAGAAGCAAAAATTTGAAGGTGAATTATTGAGTTTTGGCATCTACATCTTAATGGGTAATCGGTAAGCCCCTGTGAGCACTGAATTGAATTTATTTTGTTTTTGCCGTTTCTGTGAGCTTCAGTTGAAGCCTCACTGCAAAATGACCCTCGACTTACGCTTATCTCGTTGAATTGGATTGATGTTGTTGTTGTGCTTTAATTGAGGCTTCAGTGAACTTGAAGTAGTTGTAGCGGTATATCAGTTCAGCAAAAGGAGGGAACTATGACATGCAATCAGTCTAGGCATCAAGTTTTGTTCTATTATTATCAATCTGTTTCGTTGAATTACAATACATCATGGGTTGTTAGACACCGCAGTTATATTTCACCGCAGTTATATTTCAGCGCGTCTGCTGCTGCGAAGGAAAATATAGTCTTTCTGCTGAGGAGGGATCGAGGCCAGCTCCGCCATAGTAGTAAATGATATTTTCCTCCCCAAAAGTACGAAGCTGCGGCACCACTACAGCGTCTAGCCACCCATGGATATATATACTGTACTGAGAATCTTATAATCTCACCTGCGCGTAGATTTACTGTTAGCTAGACTGAGAACATGATACTTTGTATTCGTTCACTATCTTTATTCTGATTTTTTTACTTTCTCTCATAAAAAGACTCACGACCAAACAGATTCTGAAGAAGATCGTGGTCTATCCTTATTAAGAAATTAGTGATTGAGTCCCCACCCAGGCGAACCTGCTACCGAGAGTGAGGAGAGTTACCAACACCCTATGATCCCAGGCTAAAGGCGAGGGACACTTCACTCCCAAAAAATCTCGTACACCTTTGGCAAATATCCTTTTGTTTTCAAGAAAAATCCATCAAAATCCATAAAAATCCTTTTGTTCTGAAAAAATCTCCTACGCTTTTTCGAATGAGTGAAATGCCCCTCGGCTAACAGAATCAGAAGGTATGGTCACATGGGGAAGATTTGGAAAAACTCTATTATGTTTGACAGGAAGACTTTAAAAGTAACAAATTCAATTCAATTTTATTCATGGAACATATGCAAGTAATGGATACATATAGAAAAGGGTAGTGTTTCTATAAATACTATTGATATGGATATAAACAGGATACAATTACCTTGCGTGAATATTCCAAAGCAAGCCAAAACTGCAAAAAGCAGGCAGACTTTGATCAGCAACCCCATCTTGAAGCGAGAGAGCTACCAACTGTAGAAACTTGACCATATCCAACAATTTATGATTTGTTACACTCTGATGATTCTGACTGTTGACCAACGTAAATTGTTCTCTTAAGTTTCGGAACGCTTCATGATATCAGATGTCAGTGTTCTCTTTTTGACTCCTGAAATTAAAATATGATTAGCATTCTAGTCTTTCTGTTTAGATGACGTGAACCAGAAATTCCGGTGGCTTTCATAAGTCCAGATATCATGGATCTTAGAGCTAACATGATTTACAAAGTAACCATAGCAGAACATCTCGTTTGGCTTGTAATGATATGGAAGATAATGTTTCATAATGAAACAACAACTACTGGCTCATTTCACCAGANTGAAGCGAGAGAGCTACCAACTGTAGAAACTTGATCATATCCAACTATTTATGATTTGTTACACTCTGATGATTCTGACTGGTGACCAACGTAAATTGTTCTCTTAAGTTTCGGAACGTTTCATGATATCAGATGTCAGTGTTCTCTTTTTGACTCCTGAGATTAAAATGTGATTAGCATTCTAGTCTCTCTGTTTAGTTGACGTGAACCAGAAATTCCAGTGGCTTTGATAAGTCCAGATATCATATGGATCTTAGAGCTAACATGATTTACAAAGTAACCATAGCAGAACATCTCGTTTGGCTCGTAATGATATGGAAGATAATGTTTCATAATGAAACAACAACTACTGGCTCATTTCACCAGAGCATAACGATTTTTGTCACCTCAAGCAAAATAGGAAAAAAGTAGCATAGGTTCCTAATCTTTAACTCGGCGTAAAATGGTGGGTGTAAAATTCAATGACCTATTTCTTCTGATTCAATGACTTGAAAGAAACTTTAGATACTTGTCTATAATTCTACCGTTGGACTTTCCAGAAATTTTGAAAATTTTTCGAAATTACAGCGTATCTTACATTTCAACTCATTTGAGGATGTGACATCATCAAATTTCTAAATCATAAACCAGATAAGTGACAGACTTTTGCTTGATACCATATTGTCAGCATTCATAAACTATGGTTTCTTCGAAATTATATCATGTTGCGTCAAACAGTGTAGAAATTACGATGGTTTTAAGTTTTATTGAAAATTTTTCTTGAATTCTTGAAAAAGAAGAAAAACACTCTCTAATTCTGAAAATATTAAATACTTCAGAAAAGTCCAACGGTAGAATTATAGAGAAATAGCTAAAGTTTCTTTGAAGTCATTCAGTTCAAAGAAATAGGTGACTGAATTTTACACCAGCCTTTTTGAAGATTTGGAACCTATGCTGAAAAAAGTAGTCTATTTTGCATATGTGTCACTTGTTTTCAATATTTAACTCTGCATTTTAAAATGAAAGAATCGTTTAATGCCTCAGTGATAACGAACCCAAGCCAGTGTCTGATTCTTAGCACGAATTGGCACAGATTTGCCTGCCATCAAAAATCTGTTCTCTTATGATATTTTCAGTCCCGTCTATCCTAGATTTCTCATAACAGCCATCTCCCGTTTTAAGACTTCTGAGAGTTTCACACATGAAATTTAGATTCAAGTTTTAAGTAGTTCCACAGTGCCATGGTCGTTGTGGTCATGAAGAAATTAGATGAAAGTTTCAACACTCACGAAACCCCTTCATACTACTCCTGAACACTTGTCACTTCTACATAAGTAATTCGCCCCGATCTATCCATATATAGACCTTTGGTAAATCGATGACAAAGAGGATTGGAATTAATCTAAAGTGTGGATTTATAATCCTAATGATAGAGATTCATTATTTTCGTGCAATTTCGTTCCCCTGAACTCATATATCGCTGCAGCTACCATGGCCATTGAGGCGTCAACAACAACCATCAATTCAATTCAATGAGCGAAAATGTAAGGATTTAAATTGCAAGTCTTTCCTCATGACAACGTGGATTAGGCCACAGATATATCCAAGGTCCAAGACTGGAATTATTTCTACTTTGTTTAAAGAATCGTGTCATAAAATTGATGTCAAGTTTCTCCGAAGTGTCTCTCACAGATTCCCAAGTCATTTTGCCTTCATTGGACACTTTTTGTGATTGGCTTTGGCAGGAAAATCATGAATAGTTAATCAACAATGAGGGCCGAAGTCATTTAGGGGGGTGGGGGCACGTCGTAAGCATTACACAACTAGCAGAATTTGTTTGGCAATATTTTTTAAGTGCAAAAGCATTTTCTGTTCATCTCAACCATAAAATGTTTGTCAGACAAGGTTCTGCGACGTGGCCAAATAGACAAACATTTTCATGGGCAAGCAAATCTCACATGTTTGGCGAAAAATGTTCGCTTTTTGGCTGGACTTACAAATTTTCCTACCCTCACAACGTCCTAGACTTTCATTTGTGAATAACAAGAAAGAGAATGTTGAGCTAATTTTGATCAACTCTCAAATTGAAATTGTTCTACGTCGCTTGGATCTTTGATGTGGTCGATTTTTTTAGTATATTTTCCAGGTCAGGTTTAGCTTTTCATGCTGTTGTTTGTGACTGGACGGAAACTCCTAGTTTGGGTTCACTGCCCATAAATGAAAGACAATGGACTCACTCCACTCAAACCAATCTGAAAAAATCGAATAAACCATAACTTGATTTTGCTGTTCAAGACACTCGTAGAATAACTGGGTCACTCATCATCGCTATTTATCAAGAGACTACATACATGAGTCTCAATTTTCTGCATTGAATTGATTGATGGTTATGGTTTAAAGCTCAGAAAATAAGAATCAGATTAAAAACATTCGACGAATAGAAAAAATCACGTCGTCAGTCAAAAAGTTAATTTGGATATAATGTTTCAAGTAGTACTGGTCAACTTGCAAAATCTTTCGAAACTGAACTGTACAAGGATGCATCTATAATTACTAAATTCATGACCATGCTGCAATTATTGCCACATAGTAAACACAAGACTTACCGAAGCCTTTTTCGTATCATAGAAATATTCGTTAGATCTCTTTGCATTCATTTGATTCATATATTCTTTAAGGAATGATAAGAATGATATATAACTAAATCAACAAATAAAAAAAATACTACCCCATGTGTAATAAGGAATATATTGAATTTTTGTTAGAAAGTTCCTCTGGAAAACTGTAACCACGAATCTCCATTCCTTGTGATCATAGTCACTGACTATGTAGTAATGTTTTGGCTTTATTGCTTCGATTTTGCATGCTTCATCGTAATCTACGGCTGGACATCCCAAAAAGGGCCCCCCATCTTGCATTTGGTTGAGTGCATAACTCAAGGATTCCGTAACCTATGGCAAAGGGCAAGGCATCAAGCCTAAGTCGCACTTTGCGAAGCAAGAATTTTAAAGCATTTTCAAACGGGGGGACCTTTTTTGAACACCACCCAGTTGAGTAATCAGAAAAATATATAAACGTTTGTGAACCTTGTAGTTTGTAACTAATCGTAAAGTTCCATTCAACTAACCAACTCATTTACCAAGAATTAAGTTAGGGAAAATTTTTGCATCATTTTCAAGTCACAAGCGATGGAGTGGAACCTCTGCGTAGGAGAGTAACATCCACATGCAAAACCTCCCTCAGGCTGACAGCCATGGAGCCGTGAATTTATCAGAACGCTAAGTAAATGGTAGACTGATTACATACTTCCCAGTTCTCCACATTGAATTGAATGATAGTTATATAAAAAGTTCAAATGAAAAAACTTTGAACGAATACAAGGACTGACGTCGTCAGTCTACGTAAATTGTTCGGTTCCTCAACACAGTTTGCAATTTCAATGGTTTAAGTACTAATGCTATTAGGCATCCACCCTGGTACCATAAATGGATTGGTCAAATGTCCTTGTTTGAATCGTCTTGCATTTCGTTTGTCCAATACCTTCTTGATGTCACACATGAAGTATTGGTANCCGTGATTTATCAGAACGCTAAGTAAATGGTAGACTGATTACATACTTCCCAGTTCTCCACATTGAATTGAATGATAGTTATATAAAAAGTTCAAATGAAAAAACTTTGAACGAATACAAGGACTGACGTCGTCAGTCTACGTAAATTGTTCGGTTCCTCAACACAGTTTGCAATTTCAATGGTTTAAGTACTAATGCTATTAGGCATCCACCCTGGTACCATAAATGGATTGGTCAAATGTCCTTGTTTGAATCGTCTTGCATTTCGTTTGTCCAATACCTTCTTGATGTCACACATGAAGTATTGGTATGTCTCAGCCACTAGTTTTCTCAGTTTGGAATCTCTCACATATTCACTGTAGTCGAATAATGTGTCGTAATGGAAGGTTCCAAGAGTGTAGGAGAAGCCAGCTTGGATCTGAAATAAAAAGGGCGGCCATGCAAATAAAGATTGTAGGGCTCTTATTTTAAATTGGGTCAGATGGGGGACTTAGATAATGTCATGATAGGTTGCTTATTGTAATTGCCACAGATTCCTGATAGGCCATTCTGCATTCGAATGTGAAGGCACTGTTCGTGTTGCATCTTGGGATCGCATGAAGGTTTCAAATGGCCAAACTAGCATTTTCACGTGTAAAAAAACCCCATAGGATCCCATGATGCATAGTGTTGAGTGCCTTCACATTAAATTGTGGAATGGTCCCTGAATCATCATATTGAAGTAGATTTTCAAGGTCCAAAGCGTACATTAGAAGATGAGGGTTTTAGCCAGACCAAAATCATTTTAGGGTTGTAAGGTTATCTTAATCTCTGTTCGAAAAAAAGTATTTTTGGTGACCCATGGTAATTCAGTTAAATTAAGAAATTATTCACACAGCCACAGCGAGCAAAATTCATCAAGTTTACCGGTGGGTGGGAGTTATTATTATTATTATTATTATTATTATTATCGATTTATTTAAAGTTGGCTTTATAATTCAAATAGCTAAAATAACAGCTAATTAAGGCCAACTAGAACTAAAAGAAAATATATTATAATTTTCAAAGAAAAACAATACCCAGAAATGACAAAATTAATTAATCTAAAAACCCTAAATCTTTGATAAAAACTTTACACAATCTGCAGGTGCATGAATCGCAATTCCACTGTTTTATTTTTCTTTTAAATTCTTGAATTGTGCTACAGTCTTTCAAAAAACTTGGAAGTGAGGACCATAAAAGGCAACCTCTATACTGAATATTTTCTGTACCATATATTGTCGTCCTTACTTTCGGCAGTTGCAAATGATTTACATTACGCAGACTATAATAGCTGTCTCTTTCTGCAAAGATATTTTTCATAAAAGTTGGGTTGAGATCGTTCTTTGTTTTGAAAATCTCTATCATAAGCAACTGCAGATTGCGTTTGTGCGTGGTTACAGAACTATTTACATTATTTACAAAATCATTTCCACTATCTTTGCATACAATTCGCAATGCTCTTTCACGAATTTTGTTTACCTTAGAATTGATCGTCCTGTCATGGAACATCCATACAAGGGGACAGTAATTGAAGGCAGGAATTTACATGCCGTTTCAGTGGAACTGGTCCGCAAAACCATTGAGTGAAAACACCCCTGACTGAGAGTAAACAATATTTCGTACATCAATTCAGTGATGTGTTTATCAAGAGAAAAAGGAATTCAATGGCACTTAAAGACCCACAACCATCCAAGATCCTTTGCGCCCCCAAAGTCGACTTTTTCATGATAAGAAAGTCGTTTATGGCCTTAGTTCTCGTATTTGTTTGATTTTCATATGACGCAGAAAGGATCAGTTAGCAATTGGTCTTTAAAGACCCACAATTAACAATGATCCTTTGCGGCCCCAAAATCGATATTCACATAATAAGAAAGTCGAAATTGGCCTAGACTCTGTTTATTTTGCTTCTCATTGACGCACAAAGGATTATGGTTGACAACAATGGATCTTTAAAGACCCATAGTTGGCCATGATCCTTTGCGGCCTAAAGTTGCATGATAATAAAATGGCTTATGGCATCGGTTCTGTTTGTTTTGCTTTTAATTTGCCTCGCAAAGGATTATGGTTATCGATTGGTCTTTAAATAACATGATGCAATTTTTACTTACACAAGCTGTCATTGCTCCAGGCAAAGTATAAGCAACCTTGTTCCAATTCACTGCTCTCACGTCATTATATAACTTCGTTGGATACACTGCAGCGTACTGGCCATACTCTGCGTTGGGGAAATTGACGACTGCATGTTGTACGACGATCCATAATGTTTGTGATATAAAGTCAATAAGCTGTCTCCTCGTTCTGAATTTGCCTGGCAGACCCTTGACCTGTGAAGGAGAGAGACTTGTAACAGGGATACTATGAGGATATTTACTTTAGAGTCTGTCTCAAATTTGATGTCACATGAAATTTGCGCTATCGCACAATCATTGATGCAAAACACTTCAATCGTTGGTATTCGCGGCCATTTTCAAATGACATCAGATTTGAAGCTGACTATACCGGTAGTTTTTCTGTGATAGGCTTGTAGTAGACTGATCAGTCCCAGTTTTCCGTCATCAAAACGAGACTTCCTTAGAACTGAGACCGCTCAAACTGGGACTCAAGACAAAAAGTGGACTAAACTTTACATGAAGTGGAAGCTAGGATTAATTTGTTTGATATTTGAAGAGAAGCTGTTAAAGTCAAGGAGAGGCTAGCAAATACTTACGCCACCACTTCCATCCAAGGGTGGTACATCTCCATTGACCGAAAGCTCATTTATGAACTTCTGCAGCTCAAAATCTCTGGCCACGTCACGATTTCTCTTGTAGTACCTAAGGATATGAATTATGTTGTTATCCTCACATTTATGTGGATAAGAGGAGTTGCTAAAAATTCAAATGACACTGTTAAATGATTTTAGAACTGGTTCTTTTCTGCACAGATCATGCAAGGAATTTATTCACTCCTTGCTATTCTCTTCATTGTCCACTCGTTAATACATCATCATCATCATCTCATCGTCAATCATCAGCATTATCATTATTATCATTATTCACCCATACATGTATGTATTCTTTCCTTTATTCATTTAATAATTCATTTGTTCTTTCCTTCGTTCTCTTTTCCTTCATTCGCTCAATTATTTGTCTTCATCCAAAAACTGAATAATCAATTGACAAACCTAATTTACTTCTTCAATTTTAAGATGAAGTTATTCAACTCACAGGGATACAAACTGTCTGCTGAAATTCTTCAATGCGGAATCCAAAACTTTGCCATCATCTCGATAAGGATAAAATGGAACTTTTCTCTTGTCATCCATGCCACGTTCCTGAAAAAGATATTATTGAGAAAGAGATTACCGGAAAGTCATATTTCCAATTTGCTTTCTTTTATGTTCAGATTGTGTTTCTTAGACTCACGAGATTAGTCCCAGTTATCGCAACAACAACAACGACAACAATAACAACATCATTTTTTTGCTCAACTGCTCGTCCTAATTTTCAATGTGAGCGTCCATCAGTCTATAGATAGCGATAACTAGCGATAAAGTTTTCATCCAATTTCAAGATCAATGATCCGATAGTGGGGTGTGAAATTTTTCGATTATTTTGGAATGTGGGCACTAGATATCATTCAACTTAGCAATTGGGATAAGAAATTGTTCCCATTTGCATCCAATGTTCTTTCACCCCTGTCCCAAGCATAAAAAACAACAACTAACCTTCACATTATTTCTGACTCCGATATCATTCCAAACCATCTTTTTATAACCTCGTTTTATGAGCTCCCCAGCACCTTGACTTCCAAACGAATAGAGACTACGTATTTCTTTCTTGGGATCTAGGAACCTTCCCAATCGTTTTATGTCGACAGTCAGCATTCCTCGGCAATGATATTTCAATATCTCGTGAAGTGGATGAAGTTCGGATAAATGGCGATTCAAGATTACACAAAGAGGCTGCATTCGTAAACGTGTTTGAAGCTCATTGTTGTAAACTTGACTGAAGAAAATATCAACACTCTGAAGTAGGCCCTTTGCAATCTTCCACTTTAGACCACGTGATGGAGTGTAGACGGAGGCACCTAGAGCAAATCAAACCATTAGGCATGCTTAGACTGACGACCTCCGTGCCAGTTTCCACTTCATTTATTGAACTGGATGATGGCACTCCACTTAAACTGGGACTGATAATCAAACTATCTGAAAATCCAGCCAAAATCACCGCGAAATATGCGTGACCAATCAGAGCCATAACCTGACTAATAGGAATTTAACATTTTAACGTGGCTCCCTGGATTAGCCTCCCTTTAACCTCTCCTGTGATCGAACGTGAATAAAATTGCGAGGATGGCTGTGGTAACAATCTCAACTCATATTTCTTTAATCTAAGATTGCACCTCGAGGCTAATATTACCATCAGAATGCTGAATCTTGTATCGAATCTAGATTAAAGTTTAGACGTACCTTTGTGTGAACCATTCTGGATAGCAACAGTCATCAAGTCATATATTTGTAATCTACGATTGTATGTTTAGGCTCACATTGCCATCAGCCCGAGCCAACAGAATGCTATATCTTGCATCAAGTCTAGTCTAGATTAAGATTTGGCTTACCTTTATGTGAACCAATCTGCATAGCAACAATCTTCAATTCATATTTTCGTAATCTACGATTACACCTTGAGGTTAATATTACCATCAAAATGCTGTATCTCTTGTATCGAATCTAGATTAAGATTTGACTTACCTTTATATGAACCAATCTGTATAGCAACAATCTTCAATTCATATTTTCGTAATCTACGATTACACCTTGAGGTTAATATTACCATCAAAATGCTGTATCTCTTGTATCGAATCTAGATTAAGATTTGACTTACCTTTATGTGAACCAATCTGTATAGCAACAATCTTCAATTCATATTTTCGTAGTCTACGATTGTATCTTGAGGCAAAGATTGCAATCGGAATACTTTGTTTCATCATCTTTGCTTTGGATTTTGTAATTCCAGCCAGAAAATCTCCCATCGAAGGAAGATTTTTCAACAAGGGGTATTCTACCACGTAAACTTGACGATATCGAATCGACTGAAAATAATTGCAAGATACATTAGCTGCCCAAGGTTTATAATTCTTTTTAGGAGAAATTAGAAGATTTAGTAGAATAAAGAGCAATTGTCACCCAGGGTCCTTTGCAGGCATTCTACAGGGTGTCCACAAAAAAATTGTGCCCCGTTTGCCTAAAGATTGGGACAGAACAGCAACAGATTCTCGCCAAATTTTTATGTGATGTTGCTCTTCAGATGTTCAAATAATGTTTGCTGCCATCCCCGTAAAGATCCGTTCAAAAATGATGAAGCTATGACCTTCAGAAGACCAAATTTACCTGCTGACTGAAACCAGCGGTCGGACATTTTGTTTTGATTTTGCAGCTCCACGTGAGGTAAGAAATAGTTTCTGTGAGATCGGAAATGGTGGAACACTCTGAGGATTATCGGAATTTTCACGAAAGCTATGACATTGGAGGCTGCTACTCATTGCATCCATGAAGTTATTTATCGCTGCAAAATAGTAAGACAAAATAGCCGACCGCTGGTTTCAGTGATCGGGCAAATTTAGTCTCCTGAAGGTCATAGCTCCATCATTTCTCAGCGGATTTTTATGGGGATGGTAGCAAACTTTAATTGAATATCCGAAGAGCAACATCATGGACAAATTTGGCGAGAATCTTTTGCCGTTTTGTCAAAATCTTAAGGCAAACGGGACACCATTTTTTGGGACACCCTGTACAATCTTTTACTGTGTGAGATTCAAATTTGCCCTAAACAGAAACTATTGATCGACAATGCAGTCGTTGAACTGGTTGCACAGTTAAACTATAAAAACATTTTTTATCAGTTCAACTACTGCACCTGCACTTTGTATCTAAAGTTTCTGTTTAGGCCAAATTTGATTTTCACACAGTCTGAAATTTCAGCGTGCTCGGAAAGAACCCTGGATGCTGATGGCTCTTTAGCGGTAAAACGAACAAAAGCCTGAAGTGTTTCTGCGACGTAGATATTGAGAAATCATCAAATTAAAGATTACTTAAAGCTCAAAATATTGCATACCCTTGTCAGACTCTTCCTGGTTATTCGTGTAACTGCGTTTGCCCATCTGAACTTAGGATTGAGTCTCCTTCTCAGACTTCTCCACGATGTACCAACTTTTCCTTGAAGTAAAAAGTAAAACAGATTGCTAGATAGATCTCTTAAGAAAGTCACACGAAATGATTGGGCTTAAAAATTTGTGTAGTGAATGAGGGAGGAACACATGATTAATTTCTGATTGGAATTAGATATTTAAATGACACAAAAATTTACGAATAATGCAATGCCCACTGTTATGCTTCTAGATTAGATAGATACAATCGCAGTGGTGGTTGTTTAGGCCTCTCACTTTCATTATATTACTGTGTTTTCTCTCAATGACTTCTTTTCGCGTGCACAATGAGGCACTTAGCTACACAGTTTACTGGCATCTTGTGTTGCTTCATTTTGTTCATAGTCGATAGAAAAAATCCTGTTCTATTAACTATGGTTTGTTTGATTTCCGGCTTGAGTGATTCTGCTACTGCGTAGCCTGCGCGCAGCCTCGATAATCCCGGAGGAGGATTATTGAGGCTGCACGCAGGCTAACTATTACGCTGATGTTAGACTTATAACATAGAATCCCTGTGATTTTTACTTCAAGATGGCGCTTAGGTCGAAACATTCTATGGTTCGATAATATGTTGAGCAACGTTCACCACAGGGATACAAGGGACTCATTGTCATAAGTCTTCGCTGATATATCATCCAACCTTAAAACCCGGACTCTTTGCAGTGACAAAACCCCTGAAAGCTGCACTTGTTTGTTTGTATCTAACTAAGGTAATAGTTCATAACAACATTATGTGTGGTAGCAAAGTAGGATGAGATTAAGTAATAAGTCATTTGATACCTCTAAAAGTAACTCTTCGTATTGACATGGGATTCACACCAGCTAGCCTCTCTTCCACGAAGTATCGATCTTTTAGGAACCTCTTCTTGATGCTGATATCGGTGAAATATTTATAACTTGTGCTAGGCACTTTGAAGTACTTGGAGACTGTCAAATCTGATCGATCAAGCTGGGAAAGAAAATATTCAATAGGTAATGCTTTGCTCTTTTCAAGGTGTCTGGGCGTTGTTTAGGTTGTTGTCTGTTCAATTCAATTCATGTAGCTTTGCTATACCAAGGAACTGATAAAGAGACCAGCGTCACTGAAGTGACAACAACGAGATCAATGCAACGAGGTGAGAGATGCGCGAAAATTGAGAGGCTTGTGGAGTCAGGCTAGGTGTTGTTATTGTCTTTAAGCGTAAGGCTAGGCTAACGTTGTGAAGTAATGAGTAAAACCTTATTCATGAAATGCAGGTTTGCTTTTCCACAAACAAGAAACGTAGGTGATGCCCTTGCGAAACTCATATCAGAATGCCCCCCTACACAGTCTAATAGAAGATATTGCCTCTGCGCGAGACACTTGAGACACGACAACAACAAGTTGAATTAAAAATTTTTAGGAGTTTGATAAAAGCAGGAATGGGGAAAGTAAAGGAACAGCGCTTGCAATAATTGCTACGATATCCAGAAACCAAAATCATTCCACAAGAAATTTTCGGTCAGAAAGTTTATCTTTGGTTTCTCGGTTTTACATAACAGGACGAAAAAAACGAACATTTCCTTACAGGAAATTGCCTCCACCCGTCCGGTTACCAGGACAAAATATATTGTTTCCACCTAGATTGGATTTTGAAAAGAAGACTGATACATACCCTGAGACCCTTCTTGAAGAAACCAGCCACTTTGAAGTATTGTTCGAAGGATGTAAAGTTTTGCTTTCCAAACAACTTCAAGGCTTTTGGCATCAATCTCTGATCAATTGTTTTGCGGAGAGCTGTATAGTATAAGTTGTGATGATGGGCAGAAAATTCATCAAACATGAAATGCTTTTCGATGTCGATCGATGTTTGGTTGAGCACTGCCATTCTATATTCTGTAGATTTTCGCAATTTGTAGAATACTCTTTGCAATGCTAAGTCTTTGCGACGCCATGCTTTGCAGGCATTTTGAGTTTTTTGTGCAGTCGTAATTCTGCAGAAGGCAGCTGTTGAAACAAAAAGAAAGAATATTAAGGAGCTCTTCTTTCTGTGTTTCTTTAGAACATAATTTCAAAATTGTAAAAATTCTCCATGAAAATGTTCTCAAACATTCTCTATGAAATATGTCCAAAGATTTTCCAATCCTCTCGGGCTTGGAACATAATCCGAGCCTGCTTCATAAATGTTACCTTCATACACTGCCTTCTATTCTCTGAACTCTTTTAGGCCTACTTGGTCTTGGAGCTTAGCTCAAGTTTCGTATTCCTCGATTCTGATGTTCAGAATGCATCAATCAACGGCTATCACTAGCTATTACGCATTCATTTCCAGGATAAAAACTTATCTCCACCTTTTGACATTCGATGCAACTTTTGTTTCTTATAATATTCCAGAGTTTTTTTTCGGATTTGCAATTTATCGATTTATATAGGGAATATTAAGCCTTAGATGCCGTAAAAGCTCTATGTAGCCCCCTCTCTGTTAAGCCCCTTGTCTCACGATACCCTCCCTTTTAAGCGAAAAGGACTAAAGCTGCATTGAAGTTGTGTGTTTGACTTGCCAATCTGGAGGTTTGTTCCACAAAATCTGTGAAGAAAACACAAAAAGGTATCATTTATAGCCATCTCATTTTGTAACTTTCTGACTCAGTCCCACTCTGTAATAAGCCCTCCCCCTCTTTTCTACCCCTCTGAAGTTTCCGAAAGTTGATTAGCCCAGCCTGATGAGGGTTTGATAGAACTTTAACGGTATTCATAAAGCTTGATAATGAATATATA
>REGL01001898.1:5926-26777 GCA_004194395.1 Aurelia aurita complex sp. Pacific
GTGGCCCCCCCCGTACAAATTAAAACAAATACCCCCCCCCCCCCCCCGGTTGACTTCCTCTATGCAAAAACAGGATCTGACAATCTGACTACGGCATAACACTGTGCCTTAGTGGTTTCTCTGTTCAAAAGGAATCACCGTTTACACTATACCGGCACAAAATGAATACGATAGGTTTTGACCATGCGCAGAGCTAGGATTTCTCAAGGCGCATGCTCTAATGTGCCAAATTATTGCTTCGATGTGACCCTCTCCCAGTTTGAAATCTCCCAGTTTGAAACGGCATAGAAGACCGAATGTTGTGGTTTAGCTCCAGCTCACGTTGTCGACACACTTTGAACAGACCATTACGAGGATCTTTTTACCGAAAAATGTATTTTAGCGAGAAACTTTTTACCACGATGCATTGCGTTCTTTTTAACATGCTCCAATGAGAAAACTTGTCTTGTAACTATTTCTTAACAAAAAGAACCTGTTTTCCTGGGTTCTTCTCTTCGGGCAATAACTTTTAGTAACTGTTTTACCTCTCTAATTGCCCTAATTCAGTGTCCAGAAAAATGCTAAACCTTCCTCGAGATAAAATATGTTCTTGGCTGAACCTTGCTTTTTTCAATGGAAAAGGGGTGTGTTTAGGGCGCGGCAGTACTTAGACGTTATTCCGCAATGACCGCAATGTTTTCGACATTCTGCCTAAATTCTCAAATAGACCTTTTAGCTATTCTACAAAGAGTCTGCATCAAGCAACATTTATACATATTGGAGTGACGTTAGAGCTGCTATCACTATTTAGACTGATTACAAGTTCGTAGCTATTGCTATTGATAGGCTGATGGACGCTATAACAACGACTCATGGACTTTCACATTCAAAATTGGGACGAAATTGTTTCCCTTGACATGGAAAGGGAAACCATAGCAACACTGTACGAAAAGCCGAGCAATGGCGGATTGGCCTAACTTGTCGGCTCAATCCTCATAATAAAACGCCTCAAATTGAAGTTTTGAGTGACGTTGGCAATGAAAAAGCCACAAATATCCAGATGAACGTTTCCTCAATCCAAAAAATCAACTAACCTTTCAGTTTCAATCAGAATTTCCTCATTTTTAATGCCACTTCAGCCAGCAATAGTGCACGCCACTGCTACCGAAATTTTTGGAACTACCGAAAAGAGGCCATTATCTCGTTCAAGGTGAATAGAAAAATCGGTGCCCCCATTGTTTATTTTCGTCTCACTTTTTGATGTGAAAGTCCAAAAGTCCCAGTTTGAGCAAAAAATATATATTGTTGTTGTTGTTGTCATTGCTGTTGTTGTTGCGATAACTGGGACTATTGTATGAGTCTAACCACTATTGTGCACATCCGAAAATTCACAAAATTTATCACAACGCATCGTCGTTCGATTCAGATTCTTTTTCTTAGAACAGCTAAGAGGTCCATTGCCTTTTCGTTTCGTTTTTCAAAAATCTCAAGACAAAATCTATTAAATATTTATCATTTCGTCATAACGTTACATTTTCTGCTACTTCCATATTTATAATCTCTTCTCGAACAATTTCTTGTTCTTTAGTTTTTTTAGTTTCCTTTTTAGCTTTATTTGCAGCCCTTCGTCCTCTCTGTGCCCCAGTAAATGTATTTGTATTGTAAACTATCTGCTCTTTATTCTGTTGAAGTTCTGCAAACAGTGCCGCGTCCATTGGCAGCATATTTTCTGGAAAGGGAACGAGTTAATTTACTCATTTACGAACGAAGAAAATTCTCTCGCATGCTCCAAATGTATTTTCACGCCACATATTTTAGAACTTGCCACACGTATTTTTGATAAGAAACTAAGAAGTCTAAGAATTTGAGCCAGCACTAAAACTTTCTTAAAATTATCAGATTTTCAGTTCTCAGTTATATTATATTTCAGTTCTCAGAAACATTATAAATTTCTTGAAGTTTCCTCAACAATTTTCATTTTTACTACTTGTAAAGTTTCCTCAACAATTTTCATTTTTACTACCTTGTAAACATTTCAAAACAAAGTTTTGTTTAAGTCTTCCCACCGTTTAGATATCATTCAAGTACCTTCCGAGTAATGTGATACGGAAAACAAGTATGCTAAATATGCTAAACAAAATATGCTAAAGATCCCCTTTTACAGTGCATACTTTCTTCGTATTTTTGCAGTGCTGAAGTTTCTTAATTTTTGGTGATGTGACAGTTGACTTTTTCATAAGCAGTTTTTTATAAGAAAAAGTACGTGTACTTTCAAAAGAAAATTAAATGTGATATTTTGCCGAAGTTACGTTGAAATTTATCTTCGCTCNTTGAAGTTCTGCAAACAGTGCCTCGTCCATTGGCAGCATATTTTCTGGAAAGGGAACGAGTTAATTTACTCATTTACGAACGAAGAAAATTCTCTCGCATGCTCCAAATGTATTTTCACGCCACATATTTTAGAACTTGCCACACGTATTTTTGATAAGAAACTAAGAAGTCTAAGAATTTGAGCCAGTACTAAAACTTTCTTAAAATTATCAGATTATCAGTTCTCAGTTATATTATATTTCAGTTCTCAGAAACATTATAAATTTCTTGAAGTTTCCTCAACAATTTTCATTTTTACTACTTGCAACCTTGTAAACATTTCAAAACAAAGTTTTGTTTAAGTCTTCCCACCGTTTAGATATCATTCAAGTACCTTCCGAGTAATGTGATACGGAAAACAAGTATGCTAAATATGCTAAACAAAATATGCTAAAGATCCCCTTTTACAGTGCATATTTTCTTCGTATTTTTGCAGTGCTGAAGTTTCTTAATTTTTGGTGATGTGACAGTTGACTTTTTCATAAGCAGTTTTTTATAAGAAAAAGTACGTGTACTTTCAAAAGAAAATTAAATGTGATATTTTGCCGAAGTTACGTTGAAATTTATCTTCGCTCCCAAAAATAAACAAAGTCCAGAAAAAAATGTAAGTTCCACTAGCCTTTTGGCCGATACCAACGTCTCTATTTGAGACAATGTAAATGGTTTTTAAATTCCAAATAAAGTGGTGAAAATTCATAAAAATTCAGCGGAAAAGATTTCACAATAAAACCGTAAATTGTTAGGTGAAAACTCATCGAAATGTTCCAATGTTAGGTGAAAGTCACTCTAGTTTCGTCCCACAGGGCTCCACCTCGGGCTGAAATTATAAAAAAGCTTGGGAGCTTTAGGTCTCTTCAGACACTATTCTTGTTGGGAAGTTGAGATACAGTTTGTCTGAGGAAAGTTAGGTGTCCCCCTGTGCAGTAAGTTCATGCTCATGCGCAGTAGCGTTTTGGGTTTATCTCATCTCCCCAACAAATTCAGCCTTTCCAAAATCGCACATCCGCCATCTTCACAAATGGTGATAAAGTCTTATGAAAAGAAAGCAGTTCAGGTTACTTACTCAATGCCCGGTCAATCAAATCTCCATTAAATTTCTCCTCCGTTTTGAACTTTTTCTGGAAAGTAAGAAAGAATGCAACAAGTTAAAGCCCTCGTTTGTTTACCGGCAGATTCTGGCAGACCGGCAGAAATATAGTTTTCCGAGATTCATAAAGATCTATTATTGATATTATCTTGAATTAGAAACCCCAACTTGCAGGCTGTTGAAGGTTCTTTATAAACGAAGGTTCTTGGATCTGCACTTAAGGTGGCTCACTACCGAAAATTTCAAAATGACGAAACAGCGATAAGGTGGCCCACTACCAAATGAAAATAGGTAAAAACATTAAAAAAACAATTGGTTAAGGTGGCTAACAATAAACGTTAAGGTGTCTCGCTACAAAAAACTTCACACACTTGGTGTCCTATCGCCCATGCTTTTACTGTAGAAAACTTAAGTTACTTGTCGATTCTTCGACAGTGTTTCAAAAGCCCAGTACAACGCTTTTGTCTTACAGAGTACGAAGTAAAAAATGAAGTCTATCTGATGGTGGTCAAATTCGGTGTCTCGTGGTATGTGTCATTGGGCTGTTTGTCATGGCACAAACGTTGTATAGGGAAGTCATGAAGTCAATACGAAGCCTTGCAACAATGTGAGGCCACGATCGTGTAGCGATGTAATACATAAGTTGGATGGCTTATCTAGCATGGCAGTTAGTTTTATTTGTCATGGCTCCAGGGTTGTATAGGAAGTGTGGAACAATTGTCATGCGATGTCATACATCAGAGGATGGCAGAGGTGGAAAAAGTGCGTGAAGCCGCGAAGCAGCTTCGCAGGGAGCTTGTTTGTCTGGAAGGAAGAAAAGGGCAGGAAAGAGGGAATGGAGAAATGAAATGAAAAAGGTTGTACAAAAAAAGAATGGAAAGAAAAAGGATGGGAAGAAAAAGGAGAGGAGAGAGGAGGAAGGAAGAAGGATGGAAGGAAGATGGGATGACAAAGAAAGTAAAAATTGAAAATATGAAGAGACAGGAAGGACTAAAGGGAGGAAAGAATAGAAGCAAATCAATGTTTGGATCATATTCTTTTCATTTACAGTTTTGTGATCCAAGGATGCTTTAAAAGTAATTTCAGTTCCTAGTGGATTATTGACTAAACTGAAATCTGGGACTACAGAAAATTGATAAAGCAATGCAAGGAAGAATTCTGGTTTGACGTTCCTTCGCAGGAAGGCAAATATTTTTTCCACCACTGGATGGCAAGAACTTTAAACACATGAAGTTGCAGTGAAAGTGTGCTCAGTGAATGACCAAAAAGGGTTCCTTTAATTTTCTGCAAAAGTGCACATACGAATTTCATAAAAAATTCATTCTGGTTCTCACATCACATTCAAGGCTGGGACGTAGAAATCGTATGAAATTAGATTACCTTTAAAACTCTCCTTGTACAATCAGGGAAGAATTGTGTCATTAGACTGAAATCAGTTCCAATTCTTCCCAAAACCTTGTAGAATTTCAGCGTATCTGCAAGAAACGGTTCATTGGAAGAATATCAAATTGCAGAAACTGGCAGTAGAATAGTATGTATGCCGCTTTTGGTTGAATTTAGACAGCGTTCACACGATAATAGCGTAAATTGAAAACGGCATGAAGTTGTTAGGATATGCCTCCCGTTCACACAAAAACGGCAATTCTTTGCCAGCACATTTTGAAAACGGCAGAATATGAAAACAGAACTCTGACCGACAAATTTTGAAAACGGCGTCGGGTGAACATTCGACGACGACAAAAGCAGAACATTTTCAACGCTTTCGAAATGAGACTAACTAATTCCCTGCACCCTGTCGCATAAAAAATAGGCCAAAAGTATACCCTGTCGCATAAAAATTTTGCCTCTCAAATACAGTGTAGAACGCAATTTTTGCTTGTGATACCCTGTTGCATAATTTTTTTTACCTACTATAATACCCTGTCGCATAATTTTTACCGCAAAATGACACCCAGTTGAGCGGCACATCCCGTCAGGTCACGTATGGGAGTACCCCCCCTCCGGGGCCTTGTTAAATTTCTTTGTCGTCAAAATCCAGCCATTTTTCGCAGAGGTGGCAAAGAGATTGGTACCATTGGGTTTCGTATCTTTTCCGGTGCCGGTATCATGTGCCGGTATTCTGTGGACAATGGCTAAAATCTTAACACCCTCACATTTTTGCTGTTTTAAACTTGTGCCGGCATCGTCTGAATGTAGTCTCAGTGGTTTCAATCAAAGGTGATCTTGATGACTCACTGGTACATTAGATTAGGGCAGTATTAACTAGGTCGAGAAAGGGGTACCTTAGATTCCGTTTAGTTCAAGTATAATCTGGTGACATTTGAAGCTACAATGCCTTCCAGAAGTCCTTGGAGCACTTAGGCCATTTTTTGGCAATCCGCAGTTCTAACCATAGCGATTACGTTTAAACAACCCCCTCACCCCCGAAACAACGTTGATTTGCAAGGTTATTGTCCCAGCATTCCACCAGAGTCGCGAATCGTCCTGCCATCCCTATTTAATCTTCACAGAACAACATTGTTCTGAGGGGGAGAGGGGGAAATCGCAAAAAAGGCATAAATAGCAAAGGTGTTCCAAGACTTTTGGCAGGCATTGTACCATGGCGGTTATCAATTAATTATTATCATTATTACTTCCTTTATAGTAGGCGTTAAAAATTTTAGCTAAATTACAGCCAACTGATGCCTACTGAGGAAAGAGGTTTAAAAAGAGGTTATCTATTATCGAGATGCTTCATGTCTGATTAATAACTACAGTTGAGTTGTAAACAATATCGCTCATACCTTCTACAGGCCATCTTTTCTTCCTTTTTGGCTCATTTCTTCGCCAGTATGGATCAAAGTCATCATTATACACAATTTCACTGTAAAAAAATAAATCATTGGAAGAAAAGCATTTCACTGCTTAACACTTGTTCATAGAATTCTTGCAAGTCTTTCATACTTCTCAAGAATTCTTACTTTCAATTGGAAAATACCTGAGGATTTCTGGAGGTTTCTAAATGTTGATGTATACAAGGCCTCAGTGGTAGCGTGCTTGACTACCAATCTGAGTGTTGTTAGGTCGAGTCCCTGCTCTGTCGAGCCTGCTGCTGTGAGGAGAGTCGTAACTCTCTATAATTCCAGATAAAAGGAATCATGCGGTGTGATCTCTGAACGAGAGGAAGGACCAGGAAAATTCTTCGAGAATTTTAGCTTCTCAGTGTCCTTACTACCTTTTTTGTTTCAGTAATTTATTCTAAGTGGGCTGAAAGGATTTCTAGCTATTCAAAGGGACACAATCGCAAATTTTTGATATCGGAAAATCTCAACGAGATTCTTCATGCAAAAAGAAGAGAATGTGTACATTCTGAAAACGTATTTAGTAGTTTCGTGCGACTTTTAGAAGTATCATAAAACAGTAAAACGAAAGGAAAAACGACGTATTTGTACCCACACTTTTGTGCGGCACGTGCGCATAAACAATGGAAAGGCAATAGACAAATTCTCGCCTTGCAAGTTTCTTTTCATAAATCTCGTTCAATTAAATTTTCGGTTGTGTGTATTAAATGTATTTTCAGGATGTACAAGGTCTCTACTTTATGTGTGAGGAATCTCGTACTTAGATTTTCAGACACAAAAAATGTGCGATTGTATCTCTTTAAAGCTAAGTTAGGCCCACTGTGCATGCCGTATCCAGGCATGGGACCCCTAGTTTCACGTTGCTTACGAAGGACGGATGGGGTCCATCCGGAGTTTCACCTAATTCCACCGAGCTTAACTTTAGTCACCTGACGGAAACTGTTTCAGCCACTTGGCCACTCACCCCACAACATAGGCTGCTAGGTAGAAATATAGAAAACAAAATGCAAGACCTTTACTATATCCAACTGAATGATTGTCCCAAGAGGAATATGGACATACATACCTTCCTTCCAAACTGATTTTCGATCTCGTGGTCTTTAGCGTCAAACTGAAAAAGAATCAAGGTTTACTTTTGAAGATAAGGTTAATATTCAATGTGCCATTGCAAACAGAACTGGTTTTATCCTCGTGTTATCATTCTCGCGAAGCCCAAGTCAAAGGTGGCAGAAAGGCCAGCAGCCAAGGCAGGAAAGAAGTCCCCAGCCAAAGCCAAGCCCAAGAAGACGGTGAAGACGGGAGACAAGTCTACAGCTGCCAGGAAGTCGAAAGCAAAGAACTAAATGGCCAAGGCCTTTTGCTTTCCTTGCAAGCGTTCTTGTTCCTCGGAACAACCATGGCCTATAATAAAACATCTGGTAGACATGCTCGTGGTTTTCGCTCCCCGCGGTATCGTTTAGTAGCATTGTAAAATAGTTTATATGTAGTGTAGTAAGTTTTTTAGTAAGTGGAATGTAAAAAGATATTACAAAATAAAACAGCTTCTTGTCAAAAGCTATCATAACCATTTCTTCTTTGGTCCATTCGGACATAGCAACTTTTACCCTATCTTCTTTAAATTCATTCTGAAGCTTGCGTTTCTATTTTTATTATGCTGTTTCTAGAATATCTTTCTGAATTTGCTACAATTTAGTCTGTCACATTCTAGATGTCAAGTGAAAACCAGTTTTCCATGAGTTTTCTATGAATAATTTTGCGTTCTCACAAATCCCACCTGACATCTAATTTGAGACAGACTTCAGAAATGGTTCTACTACTCGATTAGACTCATTACACAAGCTTGATTACATAAGTCTCAGCATAGCTCATTGAATTGGATGGTTAATGCTTATATGAGAGAAAACAAAAATTAGATTAAAAATTTTGAACGAATACAAGGAATCACGTCCTAAGTCTACTGCTCAATGCCTCGTTCAAGTTCTGTATAGACTATCCAGTGGACTATCAGCATTAAAAGAATATAATTACTCCTGCGGGGGCGTAAGGTACTAAAGTGACGCTGCGAAGGAGAAACGAGTACTCGTTCTCCGTCGCAGCGTCACTTTAGTAGCATACGCCCCCGCAGGAGTAATTATATTCTTTTAATGCTGATAGTCCACTCAATTTACTTGGAGCAAGTCTAAGCTTTATACAAAAAAAGACTTTAAATCACCTTTGCTCATCGATGATTATCTGTCCATCCTCTCCAATCTTAATCTGTGGAGCAATGATATCGTCATTATCATCATTATCGTCTTTATCGCCGTCGACACTATTGCCAGCACCGACTTCCTCCTTTGTTTCGTTATCAGTTGCCGTCGAAGTTGAATTCATTGTATCGTCACCATTCACCGACCCCAACACGATTTCTGATTCGTCGACTCGCGTAGATTCTTCATGTAGCCTAGAATGAACAAAAATCCCATGAAATATCCCGTTGCTTTTGCAAATCGCTGCTATGAAGGTACGCAAATTCAAGCACAATTTTTGTGATACCATAAATCCAATGTGCCCTATTAACGATGGTATTGACAGCAAGGAGCACTTTTCGTTGCTTTGCCCTTCGTTCGTTTGCCCAGCGTCGAGACCTTCTTGCTGGAGCTTTTGCATTACTACGACCATTTGGATATATCGATCTTTCAAACGAAGATTTGACGCAACTTTTATTATGTGGTGATAAAGACCTCCCAAATGACATCAACAAAAATATACTCGATTTGACTCTACAATACATCCACACAAGCGGTCGATTCCAATAGGATCACCTTAATCTAGCTAAATGCAAGTCAACCACCATACCAAGTCCATTTCGTAAAGTCACCTGTCGTTGAGTCCCGTCCCTCTACTCTTTTGTTTATATGTAGCTTTTCGTAATTGTATATTTAGTTGTATTTTCGGTTATTTTCTTCATGTGATGGCTTTTGGGTATGGTAGCTCGTTTGTAGTCTTAAGGACAGTGCAACGTTTATTTTATAACGTGGCCGGTGCAAAACGCAACGGGGCAACTACTTTTTTTAGCTTGTACAGAACTGGGTCAACACTTTTTACAAAGCAATTATGAACGGGGCAGTACCTTTTAATAAGCTTAAGATGAAGTTTGAACTATGAAATGCCACATTTTGATGCCGAAATTGTGGATCATGCAAGTTGAAAAATGCTTGGAAGGATGTGTATGAACATGGCGCAAAATTTCCTTGTCAGTTACTTGCAAGAACGATTCATCAGTCATTTCTCTTCATCTTCAAAGTTGATTTCTTCGTTGAAAAAGTCTCGTAAAGGCAAGAATTGATTTTTTCATTGTCTTTGGCTAATTCCTCTGTGGTACTATACAACATTTGTTGTTCATGAATACGGGACAGATGCATTTTTTTAAGGAAAGGATGACGGGGCAGTTGGTTTTTTGGCAATAATTTCATACAGGGCGAGCAGATTTTTTTGCAAGAATTTTTGTTCTCCCTTTTTTTGCCATGTAATATAATAAATTTTGCCCTGTCCCTTAGGTAATTCGGAAATTGTAAATTGTTTTACATCGAATTTACAGTATAAAAAAAGGTCTCACATAATTTTAAAACGAGATGAAAATTAAAGGAGGAAGCAATACGCGATTGCACTATAACTAGCGGAGAGGAACATTTTACACTTTTTATCTAAAATGCATTACGATAAAATCGCTATAAAATCGTCGAATATTCGCAATTGTAATGAAACGTGTCTTGCTAGAAAGTTCCTCGTTGCTCCTATCATTATTGTATACCTTTTCGTGCGCTTCTTTTCTTGTTCATTCTCAGCTTCCCTTTCTGCTTTCTCTTCTTCAGTGCTAAATCATGAAAAGATAAATAAACTTATGGCAAAATATAGTATATTTACATTAAATTTTCTTGGATTGTTTTGCAGGATGTTTAATCACATCATGACGATTAACAAGCACACAGTTTGGGTCAAAACAGTGATTTTGAAGTTTTTGATGGGCAATATCACACAGACCTTTTAAACCTGTTTTTCGAAAATGAAAGCATCATTTTGAAGATAGATCTTTGTACTTCACAGGGGGAAAAATTCAAACATTCATATCTCTTACGATTGCTTGGATAGAAGTGGATTTTTAATGAGAATTTTTTGGTAGCTTGGGTGAAGCCACCAAACAAACTGCAGTAAACAATGGAGAACAATGGCCACGTGCGGTGTTATCAGATTTGTTTACAGTTTGGTGATGGAGCCCCTTTAATGAGGTTGTTTGGGTCTGTATTGTATGGTTATCTTCAAGTGTAAATAATAAGTTTGAGATATATAAACAAAACCACCATCATGTATAAACAGAAAATAAAATATAAAAACATCACTGTTTATTTGAATACGTTTCGATAAAAATCTTCTTCAGTTTAATAAGTTTGAGACTTACCCTTTAGGATTATAATAANATTTTTTGGTAGCTTGGGTGAAGCCACCAAACAAAGTGCAGTAAACAATGGAGAACAATGGCCACGTGCGGTGTTATCAGATTTGTTTACAGTTTGGTGATGGAGCCCCTTTAATGAGGTTGTTTGGGTCTGTATTGTATGGTTATCTTCAAGTGTAAATAATAAGTTTGAGATATATAAACTAAACCACCATCATGTATAAACAGAAAATAAAATATAAAAACACCACTGTTTATTTGAATACGTTTCGATAAAAATCTTCTTCAGTTTAATAAGTTTGAGACTTACCCTTTAGGATTATAATAAATGTAATCAAACATGGTCATTTTCTCTTTTGGCTCATTGATTATTATTCTCTTCCTTTTCTGTTTCTTTGGCTCTGCTCTTGATACAGCTTTTGCATCATTCTGCAAAAAACAACATGTCATTTTTCACTTGCAGCTTGGCCGAGGCTGGAATGTGGCTCAAAAATCAGGATCAAACATTACCATTTTGGCATGTTTTTGAGTAGCAATAACTCCTTGCAATCTCTATGAAGTATTTCAGGTTCAGGAGCCAAAGATTAGCAGAGTCTTGAATATTTTCTGGGTGCACCAAACAAGACCATAGGCATTTGAAAATGCATGGCATCTGAAGACTGGATGGATTGGAATAGAATACATCTTGTCTGATAGCCAAAAGACCAAAATGTTTTATGTGATTTTATTTGTGTTTTATGAATACTGAAAATAAAGCTACATTTGACTTTATGAAAATACCTTGTTTGAAAAATGCCTGATAAACATCCTGAAACACTCATAATCAAATTGTAAAGAAATTTCTTACACAGAATAACTGTTTATGTTGTCTGCACATTTATTGCCATGGGGTAAAAAAACATTTGAATATGCTCAGGATAGCCAACAGTTAAGATAGCCAATATCAACTGTTGTTCTAACAGCAAGTATACAGTAATCTAGAATGTGTAGAATGAAAAGTTTCTTACCTCTATAACTATTTCCAGTGCCTTATTGATAGCTGATCCACCTTCACTGACCTGCTGAAGACAAAAACAGAACCTAAACTATCATGCCTGGAGCTCACTGAAGTTTATTCAGCCAAACAAACTGTTGACCAGCAATTCGGATGCATTTTACAGTTGGGACACTAAATGGTCTGCAGAGCAGCCAGTTTTTACAGGGGAGCTATTCTTAGTAAATCCTTGATTTATTCAATTTAACTACCTCCTTGTTGAGCTGCTTTGATTATTAGGGGTACAGCAAAGTTGGCCATATTGCCTTTTTTTAACTTCATCCCGTCAATTTTTCAACAAACTAAAAGCCAAGGGGGTGGCTTCCCCCACACTCCCCTCTAGCTACATCCCTACTATTGATTGACCAGGAACATTTATGTGATGCTGCTTTTCATTGCTTACCAGTGAAGATGGTCAGGGCCACAAATCTGGTAATAAATCTGATTAGCGGGGGGAGTGGGCATTTGAAACTGTTGTAGGAGTAAGCCAGGGGTAATATTTCTCAGTATAGACCATGTCAGATTCAAACAGCATCAAGTGGTGTCATCTTTAGTGGCTTCATGCTGTAGAAATTTGATCATTTTTATCTTTTGGAACCATCTTTTCTTGCTTTCATTTCTTAAAGATCTTCTTAAAAGAAGAAATCATCACCCCGGCCATCAGGTAATGAACCATACTGTTTCCTTTGTGCAACACTAAAAATATCAACCCCCAACCTCTATAAAAACCTCTTCAGCTTGGCTTAAGCTTAATATTTGCTGGGATAGCCCTTGACAGTTACTACAGCTTATACTGTAGCTATCCAGCACAATTTGGATCAAAATAAAACTAACCTCGGAGCTGCTCCTTGCTTTGTCCTGCGTATTCTTATCAGACATATGCCCTTCATCTTCAGACATTGTCATTGAGGAAAGTCTTCTCCTTTGCCTCACACTTGGTCCAAGACATGGGGCAAACTTTCTTTTACTATGATGATGAATTCCTTCCCCTTCTGACTGGGATCCATCTTCTGTGTCAGAGTATGATCTTGAATGTGAATACTGTGCCTTAGTGGGTTTAGCTTCTTGCTCACTATTCCCTAGTCCACTGTACTCTTCACCATAAGAATGCCTGCTTTCTTTGTTTTTGCTAAATTCTTCGTCATTATCTGGCATAAATCTCACTTTTCTTTCAGAAGATTTGTCAAAGTCTGTTTCATCTTTGCTGACATCATCTTCAGTTGAATAACTCTCCTTATCCATTTCAAAACTGGCCGACTTTGCAGAGCTAGTCCTCTTTGTGTCATTTCTGTTGCTCTTTGGAACAATATTAGGTTTGAATCTTGCCCTTCTTGGTGTCTTTATCACTGCTACTTTGCCTTCCTCATTTTTAATTCCTTTTTGTGTTTCTGACAAATTAACTTTATCTGTCAAATGAATGGTCTCTTCACCCTCATTTTTAATATCACTGTTAGGCTGATCTTTAGTTCCACTGGATGTTAGACTTGACAGAAACCTGCTTCTATTTGCTGGCTTTGTAAAACTAGAAACTTTCTCTCCTTCCTTCTCTAACTTATGTATATTTTCATCCTCCAAACATTCCTTTGATTTAACTCCTTCCCACTGTTTCTGATTTTCTGTAACATTTACCTCACCTTCTTCTTCACATTTCATAGATGAGATTTTCTCAAATGACAACATAACAATCTCTTTCACAACATCACCAGTTCCTTTGTCACACCTTGCAAGCTCCTCATTTTCTGTTTTAGTCCTTTTCACTCTACTCAAATTAGGAGTAAATCTTGGTTTCAATTTGGAGTTTGTACATTTCTTTTCGTTATTTTTGTAATCTTTTCCTGGTGTTGTACCACATTCTGTTCTGTAGGTATCCCCATCAGACTTGATAATAAATGGCTGATTTTCAGCAGCTCTGATGTCACCTTTTCTTTCCAATAAATTTGTCCTTTCACTAACATTTTCATTAGTTTTATTAGGCCTTGGAGTTCCAAAACTAGGAACAGGTTTTCTTCTTTTAAACCTTGAGCCTGTTGGTAACGTTTTTACATTGCTGTTCTTCTTATTTTTGTCATCCATGTTTTCAATTTTAACTTCCGTCCCAACTCTTCCAGTACTTGGGGTATCTTTATTTGTCTTTTCACTTGGTTTTTCCACAGCAAAAGCTGAGCCTGTGGATTGAGCCTGATTTGTCCGACATTTTGTTTTTGTGAAAAACAGACACGGAAACGCGGTCTCGATTTCAAAAAAGAGCTTGGGGCTAGCTAGCTCTAACCACAGGGCTCCAATGAGGCCATTTTGTATTGCGCCATTTACCGGTTTTTGTCACGCGTGGAAGACATTTCTTGGAAGACAAAGTCACTCAAATTTAAAACCCAGACAGAAAACTCGATTAAAGTCGACGAACATATCAAGGAATTGAAAATGTATGATAGGTGAGTATAATGTCCGGATGACACACTACCTAGTGGGTTTTATAATCCCTCGTTGCATGCAGCAACATACATAACATGAAATAATGGATCGATTTTTTGGGCCTAAAATAAATTTTTATAACACCAAACAAAACCACAAAAGGGAGACAATACTGAAACAATGCAGAACTGATTGTTTCAAGCCCAAGAATTTGTGCAATGAATGCCTTTAATTCAGCTTGCATACTCTCAGTCTCAACAGTTCAGTTTTAATTTAGAAACAGAAACTGAAATAAAAAGCAAGAGAGATTCCGGATCATCAAACTTGATGTCATGAAGGGCTGCACACAAATCGATTCTATCACACAAATTGATTCTATCTCGTGCGCCCAAGGCGTGCAAGAGTGATCGCACGCCATTCCCAGTAAGGCCTGAAGCAGACTTACTAAAATCAAAAGCTTGCAGACAAAAGACAGTCCTTTTTGGGAATAAAACAACACGCGTGCGGCAAAACACACAGGCAAATTCATTTGCGCGTGTGATTCGTACATGTAGTTATTCAAGACAGTAATTAAGAAGTGACACAACACAAAAATTGATCTTCAAGTTTCCCTCTACTGATAAAGATAATCACACTACCGATGAAATGAATATCATCATTCATCAAACATTAATGTGTCAATTAAGTTTTTGTTTGTACAGGACTACTCAGCAGTTTCTTCCTCGGTAAACTCAGACTCGTCAGAAACTCAAACTCGTCAGTGTCTAATTCATCTGAACTATCAATGTCAACAGGACAAATCTGTAGTCTGCTCGGTTCATTTTCTTCATGAAAATCGGTATTGATTATAACAATTACCAATTACCAATTACCAATTAACAATTACCTTCGCTCTAGAAGCACCAGGTGTCGAAATTATTTCATATTGTGGGAATTGCCGCTTGGGACTTGGTCAAAAGTGTTATGGGATTTGTAATCATGGTTTATTGAAGCACATTGACATTGACATTGCTTTGACATTGGATGTGTCGAACATCAAAGTACCTTTTTACTGAAGCAAAATAACGCTTTGTGCGTGCGATGAAAAGCACTCCTGATTCAATTTGCCTGTGTGCCTACGTGTGCGTGTGCCAGCACACGCATCAAACAAAAAGGCTTCGAATGATCTGCCTGTGTAGCATAATCTTTAAATCTTTGTCTCATTAAATTTTCAATATTAAGAAATACTGTACCTTTCAGCCAAATTATGATCAGATAGCTCATTCGTTCATAGATTCATTTTATGCATTCCTTGGGTGAGGTGTCACTGTTTCTTTCTGTTGGAAACTTTTTAAAGATTTTTGTTGTATGTTATCAGCCAAATGTTGATCACTTACTGTGCATATTTGATGAATAGTAAATTTATTATTGCAGTGACAGTGATATTGACAGTGATATTGAGAACTTGCTGTACAGCCGACTGCATTATTCAGCTGAAATAAACTTGGATTCTGATTCAGGTAGGAATGAAAGAAATGATCAGTTCAAATAGACTGGCCTTCAAATTTTGGATTCAGAATTTATGTTGCCTCAGAAATAAACTTTTTATTGTTTACTTTGTATTGTTTGCGTGAACTAATATGCCAAGTCCCAAGCTATTATGAAGGCATTCCTGTTGTCTTTTAGTGATTAAATTGATTCCCTCACTTTGGATGGTTTTCAGATGTGTCTGGTTTCACTAGGTCCTTATTTTTCAATTTGCAATGTTGATGGGAATAACAAGAAAGATGGTAATGTAAGGTTTGTTATTTGGCTACCAGATATTGTTTAGATGGTTGTTTAGATAGATGTTTAGATGGTAATGTAGGTTTGTTATTTGGCTGCCAGATAATGTTTAGATCACTTAGTTTGGTCAGTTTCTTCACTTTGTGTATTGGAGTTTCTTGGTTAACTTTTTTGGGTCACCTGGTACTGTAACTATGTTATTGAAATGTATTTCATCGTGTTCTCTGGTAAAAACTCCCATAACATCAGTTCCTTGCTCTAATAACTAACTTTAATGTCTTCCCATTCTAGAACTCAAAGTGGAAGTTGACAACTCTCTCATAGAAGCAGAAGAGGCCTTGGAATCCATTCAAACTGCCAAAGAAAAGGAAGTAACAATTAAAGATGACAACTGGGCTATTAATGAAAAGGATCGCCAGGTTTGTTTGTAGTTCTACTGTAGATTCTCAAACTTTCTGTTCAGGCACAGAAGTAAAAATAATGACTTTCGGTTCTTTGGACTTGCTCTTTGGCATACGAAGAAAGATAACAATGGGACCAAGTTCTTCTGATAGATGAGTTGCATTGATTTACGTACGTAGAATCTTTGTAACAGTGAGTCTAAATCTGAAAATGTTATTGTGAATGCACTATTTTGCATACATGAAAGTTAAGGTCATGCCAATTTCTTTGGAGTGCCATAATTTGTCTGCTGCCATTCCAAATCTATTTTATTGTTATTAATTTATCAATCTATTTATAAAGTGGGCACATACATACTGTAAGCTATACGTTTTTTATAGGAAACTTATTCATAGGAAATAGTACTAAAAGTTTCTTAATTTTGCATGAAAATTTTGCTGTTTTATTAGTAAAAGTTTCTTAATTAATTTCTCGTTTTTGGGGCCTAACATTGTGTTATGAGTACTACTTTAGTTTCTTATAAACCAGTTTCTATAGAAAAAACGTGTATAGAATAAAAGCCTACTACAAAGTAAAATTGTTTAAAAAAGAAAGAAATATATGTACTATATATAGATATTGAAAAATATGGAATAATTAGCTATGAATGGTACTGTATGCATATATTCTTTACAGATTTTGCAATATTTTTACGGTATTTCCAGTATTTACAATGTTCCCTTGTTGGTAATTACAATTCAACACATTTTATCCCCTCAAGAACCTAACCAGAGCCACAAAATTTCTACAGTACATACAGTAGTCTAGTTGCATTCCTTTCCTTTCCAGGTTTTTATTCTCCTTTTAAAGCTGGAGAGGGTATCAGATTGTTTCATGTCATTGGGAACTGCCTGCCATAATCTACACCCCAGAAGCGATATCATCTCTAAGCCATAGCATGTACAGTAGTACGCGCTTTTGGCAATACACTTTTTTTTATATAAGAAACTGGTTTATAAGAAACTAGACTAAAGTAAAAAAAATTAAGAAATTCTAGTACTGTGCTTCAGAATTGCTGAGAAATTTTTAAAGTCAAATACAAGGACATCATGGGAAAATAGTCGTTGAGCCTTTATATTTTGGTAATATTGATGCTAAATTTATGATATGAATCAAATAGAACTCTCCTTCTTGCTAAGAATTGTGCTGTCTGTCAAGAAACGAATGTGAAACAGTGGTAGAAACTACATTTATCTAAAAAATAAGAAAAACATTAAGAAACTTTTAGCACTAAAAAAAGCTGAAATTTTCTCGTGAAATTAAGAAACTTTTAGTACTATGGGCTTATCCAAGTTTCTTATAAAAGAAATAACGTGTAGTAGATTATGGCAGCTTCGTACCCATAAGTATTGTGTTTTTTGACAAAGATCTCCTTCGTGAAACTAGGATTAAGCTCCCATTTTGTTTTATAAATTTCAGTCATCAATTAAATTCCTTATATGAATTGGGATCGCATTGTCTCTGAGTAACATTGTATCAAAATCTGATCTCATATCTTCGTATGTTATCCGCGATGCCCGTTTGTGAATATGAATAACTTTAATATTGTCAATTGCAAAATCTAATGCACGATTGGGTGACTCTCTTCTGGAATGTAAACCTTGACTTCAATAGTGACTTCCTTGATTGATTTTGCTGATCTGGAGTTGAAAATAGTCCTGAAGAAGCCTTGAATTTCTATAACATTGATTTTTGGATTTCACCTTCTTGCAGCCAAAATTTGACAGGGCTGACTGCCCATCTTCAGCCAACTCACCCCCCCCCCCAACTAATGAGGTTGAAAATTTGCGGAAAATGTTCTTGTAAAAAGGTGCTTTCCCTTTTTTGTCTGCTTTTTGTTATTTTTTCTCATTTTAAAGGGTGCTGCAGAATACCTAAGATCTTTCTCAAAAACAAAACGATATTACATTGATCAACGAGAAAGTAGTGCCCAGTGTCACAACTGCAACAACAGAGGCCATCTTTCCAGGGACTGCCCAGAACCAAAAGTAAGTTCTTGAAGCTCTTCTCTTACTGATACAATTTGTTGTACAGTATGAAATTCATCCTTGAATCTGAATCTTGTATCTTCAACCTTGAACCTAAGATTCATATCATGAATCCGTCAGCATAGGTTCCAAATCTTTAAAAAGGCTGGTGTAAAATTCAGTGACCTATTTCTTTGAACAGAATGACTTCAAAGAAACTTTAGCTATTTCTCTATAATTCTACCGTTGGACTTTTCTAAAATCGTTAATATTTTCAGAGTTAAAGTGTTTTTCTTCTTTTTCAAAATTCAACAAAAAATTAAAAAAAAAACTTAAAACCATCGTACTTTCTAAACCGTTTGACGCAACATGAAGTAATTTCGAAGAAAGCCACAGTTTATGATTGCCTACAATATGGTATCAAGCAAAAGTCTGTCACTCATCTGGTTTATGATTTAGAAATTTGATGACGTCACATTCTCAACTGAGTTGAAATGTAACATACGCTGTAATTTCGAAAAATATTCAAAATTTCTGGAAAGTCCAACGGTGGAATTAAAGATAAGTAACTAAAGTTTGTTTCAAGCCATTCAATCAGAAGAAATAGGTCATTGAATTTACACCCACCTTTTTATGCCGAGTTAAAGATTTGGAACCTATGCTGAATCCGTCTGGATTGGAAACTTACGAGAGTCTCAAACACTGACAATTCCGTCTTTCTTTCCGCTTCTTTTCTTTAGCTAGCATAGCATTTATAGATTGTAAGTATATATGTACCGTAAAAGCTCTATTAAGCTCTATTAAGCTTAATTATTAAGCTCTCTGGGGGCTTATTTAATTTCAGACACTCTAGAGGGGCAGCTTATTAGAGAGGGAGGCTTATTCACAAAATCAAATGACAAGTGATACTGCAGCTTTTCAGTTCTTTTACCCCACATTTTGCGAATTCAACAAACAGTACAATTTTATGAGTCAGTTGCACAAATTTGACATCGTTTTATCCCAAACCAATGGAAATGTAACTTGCAAACTTGTTGTGCTTAATAAATGGAAAATCTTTAGTAGCCTGTATAATTTGATATTTAAGTGGGGGGGGGTTAATAGAGAGTGGGGCTAAATAGAGCTTTTACGGTAGTTCTAATAAGCTTATATTCTAAGTATGTTTTGCCACAGTACAAGATGGAAAATCAAGATGACCAAGATGCATTGCGTTCTAATGGAATCAACGGTGATTTTATAGAAATTTGATTATTAAATGCAATGCATCTTGGTCAAATGCCCCCCAATGCCATCTTTTCCGGAATCGTCTATTGTAAAGGAAACTCCCGTCTGTATTGTTCTGTGTGAGGAGAGTCCTAACAATTTGATCAAGTGTTTTATGCCCTTTTTCAGTCATTTTGAAAACATGAAATTTTTATAAAGTTGAATTTACCTAAATTTGCAGTGCTCGTAAGAAGACAAGAAAAGTCACAAAAATACTTTGATCTTTTGGCTTTTAACTAGAACTTGAATCATTCAAATCCATGAAAAACTCGTGGTGCTACGAATTTCGAAAGTGGGGACTTTTTTCTGGCTCACCCGGTATTCATCTTGAAGGAAATAAACATTAGCTATATCTCGTAGCCGCTATAAATAGGATCAAGAAACGCCTGCGCATCAGTTATTTCTTTAACTTCACAATGAAACGGCACATGTAAAAGTTGTCAAATACAATAGATTATATCTTTAACTTGGCCCGGGCCTGCTTTTAATTATCTCAATTCACATTAACGTTTATATCTGTCGGGTGTCCCAGAAAAAAGTATACAGATTTGGTTGGTTCCAGCAATGAACACTAAGCTTTGATCAATGACTAATCACTCAGGTAGAAAGGGCGGTTTTTTTTTCAGTAATTTGTTTTGAGTGGGCAGGAAGTAGTCCTAGCTACTTAAAGCTAATTTAAGCCCACTATGCATGCCGCATCCAGGCATGAGACCCCTAGTTTAACGTCCCTTCCGAAGGACGGCGAGGTGAATTGCGAGGTCAAGCCTCCGAGGTCACCCATCCGGAGTTTGACCTCACTCGACCGAGCTTAACTTCTGTCACCTGACGGAAACTGAATAAGCCGCTCGGCCACTCACCCCACATTTGTTTGAGGAGAAATCGATGGACGAGGCGAGCAAAGCAATCGTCCAAATGTTCCTCGATAGTTTGCTTCAATTTAGATACCTTATTTGTTGATATTGGTGCTTTGATTGTGGAAATATTAATCTTGAAAGTTAAATTTTTTTTTTCTATAAATTCAATGTTAAAAATTTACAATTTACGAATTACCTAAGATTACAAACGAGCTACCATACAATACTACAGAAACGATACCAAGGGGAGCAAAAGATCATGACTACCCCAGGGCCATCACATGAAGGAGATAAACTAAAATACAACTAAATATATAAGAAGCCCCCTAGCTATTCAGAAAGTTTAAATTGCCTCCACACGTGCAAACCAGAGCTTTGGCCTTATGGTCTAAGCAAATTCCTGAAGCAC
>REGL01001898.1:37030-51489 GCA_004194395.1 Aurelia aurita complex sp. Pacific
TTCATTCATATGTTGGTACAGTTGGTCAGTGACAAGCTTTTCAAAGAGCCTTGAGATGACAGGCAAGACTGATATTGGTCTGTAATTAGACTTGTTAGTCTTGTCTCCCTCTTTAAAAATTGGAGTGACTCTAGCTACCTTCCATAAGTCGGGAAACTGACCTGTTTCAATGGATGTATTGAACAAGACAGCAAGTGAATTCCCGATAAAAGGAAGTGCGAGTTTCAGAAAGTAGCTAGAGATGTTGTCAGTCCCAAAGCTCTTTGCTGTTTTGACGGTGGCAAATGCATCCCTGATCTCTTGAACCTCAATTGTCTTAAAGTGAAATTTTGCCTTATTTTCATTAACTTTGTGGCCACCTGAGAGAAGGGGATTTGGAGCTGGATCTATCTTGCCTGCTAGATCCTTGCCTACTGAGCAAAAGAAACTGTTCATTGCATTGGAAATGCTCTTTTTGTGCACAGTTTCTGAACATTTTCTTTGAGACAGTCAATGTTACTTGACTTTGATCTTTCATTAAGAAGTTCATTGATTGTCCTCCAGGATTCCTTCATATTACCTTTGCAAGCAGAAATCTTATTGGTGTAATAATGCCTCTTTAGCTGTTTGTTCAAAGTATTTACCTTATTACGGGTCTGCCTGTACGATTCCATAAGAAAGGAGGACTTACATTTGGTGGCAGCCTTTTTGAGCCGGTCTCTAGTTCGCATTAGGTTTCGGAGGTCCTTATCAATCCAAGGGCAGTATTTCTCTGAGACACGCATTTCAGTTAGAGGAGCGTGTTTGTTAACGATGAGAGAAAATAAGTTTGAATGTCATAGACATTTCATTAACACTGTAGCGCAGTGAAGACTGTGCTGCTCAAACTTGGCGAAATTATCGATTCGGTTTATTCTTCTTAAATTCGTTTGTGTCGCATGCAACCTATAGACTTTTGGATTTATCCGCTTTTGGTTCATCATTTCATTTCATTTTTCCATTTCATTTATTTATAGGAGGGTAACCCTTCAGCAAAGGCTGATTTACAAGGGGCCCTCCGTCAAAAATCTTACAATTTATGGAATATACCTACTATTAAAATAATTACGATATATGATTTCAAAATGAAAATCTAAAATACAAAATTGTTCTAATTTACAGAAAAAAAAGTGCAAAAAAGAAACTTATCCTAAATGGTTGTTTAAAACTGTTAAGCTTTACGGCTTGCTTCCACTCAGCTGAGAGGCTGTTCCAATATTTTACTCCTCTGAATGAAAAACATCTTTGACCATTTCCACTTTTCATTAATGGTATCTTTAGGTCAGTAGAAGTATTTCGGAGGGTGTAAAGGGAGCCCTGCGAGTTTTTCAAGAAAAGTTCGGTCAAATATTGAAGAGAACGACCATTTAATGCCTTAAACACCATGACTTTGGTCTCGGAACCAATCAATTCCTCAATCGTTTGCCAACCAAGACTTTGTATAAGGGGCATGGCGGAGGCATCAAAACGACTACCAGTGATTATTCTAGCAGCTCTGCTTTGTAGCTTCTGCAAGCGGCTTTCTTCTGTGGAACTACAGCAGCCCCAAACAGAGCAACAATAACGAAAACGCGGTTCCACAATACTTCTGTACAAACTAATCAAGGAAGTAGAAGGGACGAGGCTCCTCGCATGTTTCAGAAAACCAATAGTCCTCAAACTTTCGACGCGACATATTTAATGTGTTCCTTCCAATCCAGGCTTTGATCAATTTGTACACCAAGGTATTTTGTCTTGTCCACTACCTCTAAACTATCTTCCTGAATTTTAAGATCCAATTTTCCATTGGATATTTTTAAGAAATTCTGTTTAGATTTGGAGCAAATGAGCATGGGATGAGTTTTCGCGACATTTAGCGATATTTTGTTTCCCTTCAACCAAGATTCAAGACTCTTGAAAATCTTAGCAAATGAAGAATTGGTGAGTATCTTGTGATCTATATTTTATTTGTGACATTATTGGTAGGGGTTTCCTGTCGAGTTTTTGGCCCTTTAGAATGTGATTGTAATGTTTCAGAAGATGGTACCGTGCTTGATATCATAGAAGATACTACCCCTTTTGAATGTTATGCAACACCGAAAATTTCATGGAGACAGGTTCCATGTGGCCTATATTTGTGGCCTTTGTGCAACAGACTGAAGTAGTCCTTCAAGGAATATCTTTCTGCTGAACCTAAAAAACTAGTCGTTGCCTTGATCTTAGGGCGTTATTGAAACAAAGATATCTCTCGATCTGAGTTGAGTATCAAAATCCGAGACGGTAGAATTTTCGGCAAGCTTATAGCCTAACAGAAAATGTAAACACAGTTCTGATTTGTCAAAAATCTATTTGCACATCGCCAGTTTTTGGGAGAAGTTATTTTTGTATTCAACCCCACAGCTTCTGAATTTCCACTAAATCACGGTATGTCACGTGATGTTAGAATACGTGGCGTGATTGGTTTATCTCACAGATGTAAACAAACCCACCAATCTATTGAAAACATTATCTGCCCTTGTTTTTACGTTGCGGTTAGCACACCCGACCGTATAGTTATGAAGAATTGAAGCTGACAGAATATTTCTGAGGATTGGCCAGCAAAAAAATAATGATCAGAGTTTAAAAGATACTTTAAAAGTCAAGGTTTTGAAGAGCAAGATGAAAACTATCGCGCTTTACACGGCTTTACCCACATTTACAAGATCCAATGTTGTAAATGTTTCGCATGTATTTGTCTTTATTAGAAACTGCCCATAAGAAACTCGACACTCAGATCACCAAAAAAAAAAATACTCTAGTACTGGGAAAATATAACTTAAGAAACTATTTATTTTCAAGAGTCCTCGGCATATTTTTACTTCACTCGTTTTGCTCATTCATGTTACTGAGTAGCAAACTGTACTTGATTAAAGTCCAAAATTGGAAAGGCTTGAAAAACTTTTTTGTCAAATGTTCAGGGGGCACAGTTAGTGAGCATAAAGACTGTTATGGAACTTTTAAGGAACTCATCAGAAACTCTGCGTACTCAAAATCTGTTAATTTTAAGAAACTTCCAGCACTGGCCAAAATTCTTAGCTTCTTATAGAAAAAATATGTGGAACAAAGACACAAAGTTTTGGCGTGGCCACTGCCTCGGTAGTGAAAGCTCAGTAACGTTAAAAAGCCAGCAATCGCGTTTTTGATGCAGTTGCAATTAAAGTTAGCAAATAAAAAGTCACTGATATGACTGAACGTCGTTTTTGAGAGGCTTCATTGTTGAGAATCAAGACCCCAAATAATGGGCCTTATTCAAAATCAGTTTTCTCAGAATTAACACATTCTTTTGGAAAAGCCGTGAGGAAAATTTAAAGATAATAGTAATAAGTTGAAAAATTTAAATTTTTTCTGAATTAACGCTTGGACGACGAGCCAGCTTTGAGGGGTACTTTCGCAAACCATTTCTTTTGCTTGCGTGACGCCATGGTCACATCTGATTGGCTAACGTACAAATGTAAACATCCGCTTCGGCTCTATTGAAAGATCTTTGTCCTTGTTTCATCTAATAGAGGGAAGAGTATAAGGGCTGTATCGCAGTCGGGCCATTGTTTATCTAATAGGGGAGAGTATGAGGGATCTATGGAAAACGGGACCTTGCCTATCTAACAGGTAAGAGTACTAAGGGCTCTATCGAAAGAAGGAAATTGTCTATGTAATAAGGAAGAGTATAAGGGCTCTATCGCAAGCGGATCATTGTTTATCTAATAGGGAAGAGTACGAGGGATCTATGGAAAACGAAGATAGGCACTAACTCCTTACTGGCTTAGAAAATTGACACGTGACATACTCTAAACCAATCAAATGGCGGCAAAAACCAACCGGGAAATTTGAAATATCAGATTTAGGCCCTTTTGGACGATTTCCAACCCCGTTATCCCTCGTACAAGGTCCCGTTTTCCATAGATCCCTCGTACAATGCTCCGCTTGCGATAGAGCCCGTATACTCTTCCTTGTTACATAGACAGTGTCCTTCTTTCTAAAGAGCCCTTATTACTCTTCCCTGTTAGATATACAAGGTCCCGTTTTCGATAGATCCCTCATACTCTTCCCTATTAGATAAACAATGCCCCGCCTGTGATAGAGCCCTTTTACTTTTCCTTATTACATAGTTAATTTCCTTTTTTCGATAGAGCCCTTATTACTCTTCCCTGTTAGATAGACAAGGTCCCGTTTTCCAAAGATAGGCACTAAATCCTTACTGGCTAAGAAAATTGACACGTGACATGCTCTAAACCAATCAAATGGAGGCAAAACCAACCGGGAAATTTGAAATCTCAGATTTAGGCCCTTTTGGACGATTTAACCACCCTTCACCAAAGTATCATTGGATACAAGGGAAATGAAGATTTTCAAAACATTTCTTCACAGACCTATTCCCAATGCCCTAATGCATAGTCAGTCAAGAGCGCTACGAATTATTTCAAAATTTGAAGAAATACCAAAACTTTGAATTCGACGTCATTGTCACTGTAGTTTGTNAGACAAGGTCCCGTTTTCCAAAGATAGGCACTAAATCCTTACTGGCTAAGAAAATTGACACGTGACATGCTCTAAACCAATCAAATGGAGGCAAAACCAACCGGGAAATTTGAAATCTCAGATTTAGGCCCTTTTGGACGATTTAACCACCCTTCACCAAAGTATCATTGGATACAAGGGAAATGAAGATTTTCAAAACATTTCTTCACAGACCTATTCCCAATGCCCTAATGCATAGTCAGTCAAGAGCGCTACGAATTATTTCAAAATTTGAAGAAATACCAAAACTTTGAATTCGACGTCATTGTCACTGTAGTTTGTCATAGTAAACAGCTAATTGATGACTGAAACGCATACTCGTGGAGACTAAATATTTTGATTCGAAGATCTCCTTCTGTGTGTTGAAGTATCTTCAAAACTTCTTCAAAAGATGCCAAAATTAGAGCACTATCTGGATCTTTTTTCAGTTTGAAACTGATATAAATACCTCCGGATATATTCAAGATTCAATGCTGAGGGTAGAATGAACAACGGGAAAAGTTTTACTGTACGGGCCTAAAAACCAAACCGTCGTCATAAATAAGAGGCGAATTGAAAGGTACTTACATTTGTATCTTGCAAAAAAGGACATCTAATCAAAATCGTGAAGCAGCACAAATGATAAACGCACTTTAACTGGTTTTGATAGCAAAATTCCACTTTTTGAACCGCATTCTACTGCCAATTTCTCCAACAAATCTTTCACATTTCTTCTTCCAACAACATTGTCAACAAGGTCCCCCAACAAAAGGAGTGCGAAAACGTCAATGTTCAGCCACATATATGCCAGCCATCGACNATTTCGTCTTCCAACAACATTGTCAACAAGGTCCCCCAACAAAAGGAGTGCGAAAACGTCAATGTTCAGCCACATATATGCCAGCCATCGACAAATAACGTACGATTCCAATGAACTTTGAACAAATAACAAATATATTTACTCTCCACTTTCCAGAATGGCAAGAACTGCAATATCGAACGTGGTCAGAACGAACGATTTGGTGATGTCCTCCTCGATAACACTTGTCCTTATGCCTTTATCCTATTCTGCTGTCATTTTTGCGAGATTATGAGTGGTAATCGACAATTACGTCAGCCAAAAACTTCGTATAAATTTATATGAAAAAAGAATACAATAGCAACAAACGGAAGAAATGTACATTTTGTTTTTAATGTGAAAAAATAGATTGACCGTTTCGACAAAATAACATTTTGAAATACTATTTTTAAAGCTCTTTCATATCAATTTCACATTCTGTGGGGATGTTGTAGAAAAATATCTATCTTTAGGCTACTTGCATCAGAGCAAAGGTCATCCATTAGAAAATCACCCTTTTATGGTCAAGCAACACAGCCGCAGAGACCAAAGCTGGACATTTAAATCGCACTTGTAGACTCATGGAAACATGCACGTATTTTTCGTAATCTTTAAGTCAGTGCATGTTTTTCGAAAGTTAGAAGCAACTCTACCTGAATTTAAAAAGCTGAGGAACCTTTGTAATTTGCAGTTTTAATTATCCCAGCGCATTAAAAAATGTTTTTGTAATATACAGTTATAGGGTGCCGGCGGTGGTAATCGGACGCTTAAGGAAAACTAAATATTTTCATGAGAAACTTTAATTAAAAACAAAAACCAAAAGTATCAGGTAAATGGACAAGTATTTGGACATATCTTCCCGAAGTGTTTTGGATTTTTACTTTTCCTGCTTTTCTTTGACAACGATGTTTTTGAGACTGATTTTGGCTGTGGTTTTCGGACAGTGGCGGTGGTTTTCGGACAGTGGGTTCACAATGCAGAATGCGCCAAGTTAAACATTTTTTCTGTTTATACTTGGCAAGTATTCCATCTATAAACTCTTTTGCTTCATTTCTCTTGTCTTCTTTTCTATTCTTGAATGCGAAAACAATAGTTCGAATGTCGGTTCTCGTAATGACATTCTGGAGAGCTCTCGGTACACACAAAACAATCTAAAAGCTAAGAGATGCTTAGAAAAATGTTTTTTTGATCTCATAACTATTTTCGATTGATGTATGTATAGATGTTTATGAATGAAATGTCAAAATTCAATCACATTTCAAATCCGACCTTTATTCATGCTCCCAAACAACTGATTCCGTTGGTGTGCGAAAACCACCGCCATGAACTNTTCATGTCTTGTGCTACAATCTTTGCTTGCAAGCTCTCTATACATGCTTTGGTAGCAAGATCTTTCTTCAGTTCAGCAACTTTCTTATCTAAAATATTTTCAAACCACTCTTCAGTCAAAGCTGCGCTTGTCTCCTCCTCGTGTTTTTCCGTCAAAGCGCTTGTCTCCTCTTGGCCTACCGCTACAGTATCTTTTTTTTGCTCTTCTTGCACCGCGAGACATGTCAGATAATAACTAAGGAAATTGCTAAAAATCTGCTTTATATTATCAACGTTAATCAATCCTTGCTTCTTGTTGCCTCACATATTCTATTATTTGCTAAGCACTGCTTAGCAAATAATAGAAAATGTTCACCCAGCGAGAGATGGATCTACTAATGCACGTCCGCTCTCCAGACAGCCATGCGCAACATTGCTTTATTTTAAAAAGTGGTTTGATATCGAACTCTCATTTAATCTTTTGCTTTTTAACTGAAGTTTTATTCGTGCTTTATTCTCGAATTAGTGTCAAACAAAACAGCTCTACATGGTGGAATGTTCAAAGCAAGGTATTTTTATTTATGTTCCACTGTAGTGGCTCGTGCTTGGTTCATTTGCACATTGGCTGATAAATTTGTAAAGAATCACCGAAAGGTGGCCACATTTTGCTAAGCAATTCTGCTTTTTTTCCTTCTTTCGTTGGATGTTACCAATGTTGTAAAAGCCCAAGGAAGATCCATGTTTTTCTTTAACCCTATCAGGCCTAGGGTATTTGGTATCCTAGGAAGACTAGGGGGGGGGGGGGGCTCATACGCCCCCCTCCTTAATTTCCGTTCTACACAATCTAGAGCCTCGAAACTTGGCATGTGTATAGTATATCATGTGCTAAACCAAAATATGAAATCTATTTTTAGAAATATCACGTGACCTCTTGATGACGTCATCATATTGTTGTAGGTAGCTGAAGAAATCGGACATTTCATTACCTAAATTTTCTAGAATTGTTTAGAATCACGATTTTTAGCCCGAAATAGATAAAGACACATGTTTTGAGTACAGTTGGATCATTCATGTTTTGATAATAACATTTTTGGATAAATATAACTGACTTCCAAAGTATATGCCAATAGGCATTTATTACATTCGAATAACGATTCACTGTGTAACGTTGTTTAGCCATATCAAGCCTGGGGTATTTGATGCTCTAAGAAGACTAGGGAGGTTTTATATCTGTTCTGAACGATGTAGAGCCTTGAAACTTGGCATTTGCATAGTACATCATGAGCTGAACCCAAAAATGAAATATTTTAAAAGTCAATAGGGTTCAGTACTAAAAATTTTAAATCGTTGATTGTGAGAAAACGAAAGGCAATATAGACATGGGTCCAATTTTAGTGTATTCTATGGTCGAATAGCAAGGGTAAATTTTGTAACAATAGCAGTTTTGGTTTGTTTACATTTTGCACCACAGCCAATCAACGAGCTCCATTTTTGACCACGTGATCAATAATTTCCCGCGTCGCGATCGTCGCGAGTCGAAGCTGTGGGGAAAACCATAGGAAAACTACCCTCTCGAATTTTGCTCGCCGCGAAAATATACTTTTGAGGAACCTTTAGAAATTTTTAATCTGGGTTGTCAAATAAATTTCCTAACCAGGGCTGCTTGCCCATTGGTCTACTCCACCTGGTTTTTGAGAAATGATTTTTTTAAACGTCGTCATTCCACGGACCTCTCGCTTCCTTTGAGGGGGCTGAGGCCCAGCGCAAGGAAGTTAATATTTGCCCCCAGGAACGGCACTCCCAGTTGCTAAAAGTTAGTTCCAGACTGGAAATCAAGGTTCCAATACATTCAAGTTTGATTTACCCTACAGAACTGTTGCAGCAACTTATCCTAATTGGCCGCCAAATTAGCCCCCCCCCCCATGTCAACAAAATTTCCATAAGAAGAAAAATCGGCATGTAAGGGTTTCTCCTTTGGACACTTTGTCTTTGATGGGCAATAAATGTCAATTCGTCCACTGATCATAAAGTAAACTGCAGAATCATTTGTTGGTTTCTTCTAAAAATAAAACTCCAGGACAATACTAAACAAGATTTTGGCAGGCAAACTGGAAGAGCAGACCATGAAATAGTTACACAACGCAGTAAAAGGATAACGAAATCTTGTGTTATTTAAATGTGGATTCTCCAAACTTAATGGCTACGATAAAGTTTCCTTCGATGAATGTTGGAAGAATACAGGTGGTATGTTTTTAATACGTAGACTAATAATTTAACCTAGGATTGAAAGTTTATCAAAATTATTACATTTTCAGTACTCCAGAGAAGAGTTTCTTGCGAGCTCCATAAACAATGTTTGTACCCTCGCTCGTAAACATTTTAAAACAAAGTTTTGAAGTTTTAAGGTGTGCTGACATTAACTCGAGTAGATTTCCGAATAATTTAATACAGGAAACAAGCAGAACAAGTGAAGAAAATAAAGTAAACTATGCTAAGACTTTCCTTTACCAAAATGAATAGTTTCTTAAAGATTTTTCCCAGTTCTGGAGTTTCTTGATATATTTAGCGATCTTCTGAGAGTTGAGTTGAGTTGAGCTTCTTATAAGCAGCTTCGTGCGTCTGTGTGTAAACGCAAAAAAGGAAAAGTAACCAAAGAAACCATTCCAAGGTAAGAATACTTTGAATTTCAATTTGATCATCCACACAAATCTTTCGAGCTAGAATGCTTCCGACCAGTTGTTTAAATTCAAATTCATGATAAATTCGGAGACACTTAAAAAAATCTTTATCAATTTATTCTCCAATTCTCCTTGAAGGTGAAACAAAATCTAGTTTAGTGTTTTCCAAGATTACTTATTTATGTGATGTCCACTTCTGCAACTTATCGACTTACCTTAAAAGACTGAGTTCTTTCATCTTTTTGCTCCCTTCTTTTATGACATTCTTTGAGGAAACTTATGTTGTGGCAAAGTTTGCAAAATCAAGCTTTCAAACTTTCTGCTGATAAATTGTATCAATTCTTCGTCATCTTATGTTCTGTTTCTCCCGTTATGCTGGCAAACGGTGCCAAAATCGTATTCAATTTTGTCCTAAAGGACCTAAACTTTTCATCATTTCATCGAAGCAACCAAACAGTGTTTCATTCCAGTTTTGAATAATAAGAAGACGAACAAAAACTCCTCCCAAAACACCCAGAAGAGAAACCCTTACATGCCAAGTTTCCTTGTTATGCAAATTTTGTTGACAGGGCCAATTGGTGGTCAAGTAGGATAAGTTGCTGCAACACTTCAGTTGGTGTAAATCAAAATTAAAGGTATTGGAACATTGATTTCCAGTCTGGAATTGATTTTCGGCTGTTGTGAGTGCCGTTTTGTCGTTCCTGGAGGCAAATATTAACTTCCTTGCGCTGGGCCTAAGCCCCTCGAAGGAAGCGAGAGGTCCGTGGAATGACGACGTTTAAAAAAGTCATTTCTCAAAAACCAGGTGGAGTAGACCAATTGGCAAGCAGCCCTGGTTAGGAAATTTATTTGACAACCCAGATTAAAAATTTCTAAAGGTTCCTCTAAAGTATATTTTCGCGGCGAGCAAAATTCGAGAGGGTAGTTTTCCTATGGTTTTCCCCACAGCTTCGACTCGCGACGATCGCGACGCGGGAAATTGTTGATCACGTGGTCAAAAATGGAGCTCGTTGATTGGCTGTGGTGCAAAATGTAAACAAACCAAAATTGCTATTGTTACAAAATTTACCCTTGCTTGGTCGAATAGCTTTTGCTTTGCAAAGGAAAATTTGTAAAAAGTGATGACATCATCGCACAAGAATTGGAAGAATGTGCGCATGCGTACAGCCAATATACACATAATCATACGTTTAAATTACAAAAAAATTATGCAGTTGGATAGAGGATCAAAAGTAGCATATATTCCTCCATTTTAATTGTGTTCCTGCATTTCCTGTAGATTTTATTAGCATTTATTGAAATTTTGCACAGACATCTCTCAGAAATTGATCGCGATTGATAGGGTTAAATAAAGTTTGTGGCGCTACCAACAGTGCTTTGCAATGGCTTTTCACAGCACAACCTCTACCATGGACGTAGAAGTCTTCTTGGTTTGCTAAGTTTGTATTTGCACAGTTTGGTTGTCAAGGCCATCACAGTCAATGATTTTTGCAGACCCATAACTGACCAGCAGCCTTTGCACGCCTTTTTCGTTGTTTATAACAGTTAAGGTGGCTGTGCCATGTTCATCTTGCCTGATAACAATCAGTCCTAACTATCATTCATAAAAGCAAAATTTGCACCAAACTGTCACTGCTAATAATTACGACGATGTAGCGATGTAGTAAGCATATGGTGTTCTCACGACCGCCAACGGTTTTTTGCGAATGCTGCATGTAAGCATCCAAGGCTCTGAACCTTGAGTACAGCTACAACACATGTACGATAATTGATGTTCAGGACGTTAGAATATGCTTACATGCTGAGCTACCAGATTATGGCGGGAAGCATGAAATTCCATGAAAAGAGAAGTGGTGAAGAATGGCCTTCAAATCCCAACACAACTCCAAATGGACATCGGAGAAATGACATAAACAACTGATTAATCAATCGAAAAAAACACTCCTAACGCCTCGTCAGTAGTTACTACTAGCGAAGGGCACGGCCCGATACGTTTAGTTTCGTTTTTCGATGGCGTTAGAAGTATTTTTTCGATTGATTAATCAGCTGTTTTTGCTATTTATACGTCGCCACACGCTTCACGGTTATTTAAATCAGATAAATTACTTTGGATCAGGGACCGCACAGCCATTGGGCTAGGGGGGGCTACAGCCCCCCCCCCCACTTTTTTCAAAGATAGGTCTGAAAACTTTCACAAATATGGAATTTGCAATTTGTGTCATTTAAATAAATCATTGACAACAAAGAAGACCAACCTGTGCACACATTTGTGTGTCAACCGTGGTAAATTTAGCATGGTCATTAGCACCCAACTGCTGCATCTGCTGAGGGATCTTTCGCAACGGCTAGATGCCTCAAAACCTGGCTTCGATCAAACATGAAGCATGCAAGGTTCAACAATCTAGTGATATTGAACTGTCATAAACAAAGAGTAGACACGATGTCCTTCTTGGAAATTGCTAACGATAAGATTTCGCTTAAAATGAAAATAGGCATCGAAACTTTGGGAAGTTTGTTCTGACAGATCTTCAGTTTGTAGTAATAGTCTTTTATGAGAAGAAATGCTTTTTTGTTAATTTGTTTTGGTTGTATTGATACAGTATATGTCTCTTTTCATAGTAAATTGAAATCTTTCCTGAACCGAATTGCATATGAATATGGACGTAAAGAGGCAAGTCTTGGTTTGAAAGTGGCGTTTTCCGATGTTCTAAAGGGCGTGGTCTCAGAATTTTTCCGGAGGCAAGCCCCCGGACCCCCAATCCTGATAGCTTCGCTCGCCGTTCAGCCCCCCCCCCCTCTTTGAAACACTGCGCGGTTCCTGCTTTGGATCTGTTGTTCAAGACCAATGGACAAGCCTAGATTCGTAAATTTTGGCTTACCGACCACCTCTTGACTTGATTTGCTTGATTGATTGACCAAAAGGTGACGAGGTACAGTAAAGAGGTCTTTTTACTATTTAATAGCCATTTAACTTTTGGGTTTTCAAATGTGATTTTTTGTTGAGTTTAATGCTTGATCGCAAAGCTAACTTCGTCTCCGATGCGCCTGTTTGTCTGCAAATTAGCAATATTTCCTCTCCTGTTCTCGAGCTTCTTCTTTTCTTTTAACCTGATGATATCGTTAATATTAAAATCAAAAGAGTGAATTTTGTTCTTCACTTGTCTTCTTGTCTATATCAATGATCTTCCTAATTGATAGTAGAATTCCATTGTATCAATGTATGCAAATGACACAACCATTTACTATATCTCTGAATCTGTTTCAGATATCAATCAGACAGTTAATGCTGACTTAGAAGCTTTCAGAGGATGGCTGGAGGAAACAAGTTGTCTTTGAACGTAGCTAAGACTGAAGCAATGATCATAGGAAATAATGGAACGCTGCGAAAAATTGACTCTGTCGATTCTACTAAACCGCACTTTAAGATTGGTTCCAAGGATATCAAGTTGGTTAAGCAGACCAAATACCTTGGTGTTCACAGTTCAGGTTGACAATAAACTAAAATTGACATCTCAATTGGCCTTAACATCGGCTGGGGGTGGGGGCAGAAATGCTTCTCGTACCGAGGCACCAAACTTCGGAACAGTCTTGGCACTGAAATTAGAAATTCTTCAACCCTGAGAGCTTTCAAAAAGGAGCTGAAAAAATGAATGAATCGTCAAATACTCCTTTTGTTTTTATTTGTTTACTTATTGTAATTCACTGTAAATTGTAATTTAGTTTAGTTAGATTAACATGTATTGTAAACATTGAAAATTATTTGTTATTGTAAGTTTCTAGCATAGCCCCCTGTAAATCAGTTATTTTAACTGAGGGGCTACACCAAAGGTAAAATCGATTCAAAATCATATTAAATGTCCAGGGCTCCTCTTTTAGATGAGCATCTCAGCTGGAAATCCCATATCATCGAACTGTCTAAAAATTAGCTAGAACATGTGGGATCTTTTTCAAAATTAGAAAAGAAAACGTACTTCCTTTGGATATTTTGCCTTGTGTGTGCAATCCTTTGTTTCAGTCTTTCTTGCGATATACACTCATTTGTTTTATAAGAAACTAAGGTCCGGGGCTGGTAGGCCGTTTCTTAAATTTTTGGGACATTTTGCTACCACAAGTTTCTTACGTGTTTCTTATATTTTTATTGCCGGAAATTTAGAGTTGATTTTATCTTGTCTAAAGGGCTGCCAAATTACTTAATACAATCTCAAAACGAGTAAATAATATAATTCGTACTCAAAATAATGCCCAAACAGTTGCTTATTTAACTGCACAATGTCACAATATTTTTGAGTGTGATAGGAAAATTAAAACTGAAAATTGCAGAAGTTTCTTAGCTTTTTTCAATTCAGGTAGGGTTGTTTCTTAGCTTTCGAAAAATTGAGCCTACCGTTTCTTATAAAAAAAATGAATGTAGTCTAATTATTTGGAACCAAACATATGCATCATGTACAGTGATCCAATCCAACTGTTAAAGGACAGAAAAGGGCAGTCTGAGATATCTCATTTCTGCCCTGCATATCACCCTCTCTTCAAATCTTCAAAGGTCTTAAACTTCTCATAATTTCTAAGATTTTTAAACTCCGACTCTTCACTTCTATCTTTGATTCTGTCAATAAACTTTCACCCAGTTGCTTTCATAACTTCTTCTTACTTAGTTCATCTGTTTATTAATGTTTCATAAGACAGCCATGTCAAGTTGATTTATATTTATTTAAAAGGCAATCTTAATATGGTTCAGCGTCAATTAGATATCTTGGTGCTAAACTTTGGAATAAATTAAGTGTTACACTCCGAAATGCTCCATCCACAGAATCCTTCAAAGCGAAACCGAAAATTTACTTGTTGAATAATGTCCACGAGCAAGCAATGCTTTCTGCGCAATTTATATTTTAGATCTTCCCAGCTGGTTTGAGCGGAGGCCCTAACGGAGACCTGATTATGTTTGGGGGGGGGGGGTTTCCTCGACTTTTTGCATGTGTGTTTTACCTGGATAGTTGACAACCTTTTTTTAAGGATCGGCCCTTTCTTTGGGTGGCAGTTGCGGGGGGGGGGGGGATTTGGGGTGCATTTCTCGGACATGGCTGGGTATGTCCCTTTTTTGTTTGGTT
>REGL01001899.1:20954-31207 GCA_004194395.1 Aurelia aurita complex sp. Pacific
TATGACACGCTACAGTGAGGTCAGTGAGGTCAAATTCAAAACTTCGGCATTTCTCCAGATTTTGAGATAATTCTTAGCCCCCGTAAACAGGCATGTATTTAAGTATTGGGAACACGCCTGTGAAGGAATTTTTTGAAAATCTTAATTTTCCTTCCGTACAATCTTTTTTTGGTGAAGGGTGGTAAAATGGTCCAAAAACGGCCTAAATTTGACTTTTCAAATTTCCCGGTCGGTTTTCCGTTCCATTGATTGGTTTCAGAGCGTGTCACGTGCCAAGCTCGTTAGCCAGTTAGGATTTAGTGCCTATCTTGTGAACTCATATCTCCGCTGTTTGATGATAGATTCAAAATGCAACGTAGGTGCATTTAAGTTGAAGACCAACAAATGTAGCCATGAATTCAAAGAGTCCCGAAATGTTATCGTTTTGTTGCCTTGTTCAGTCAAATGGGGGTACTTTTTTTTTAGAAACCCGGTATTTTCAACTGATGCATCAAAATAGAAACAGAGACCAAGTCTTATTATTAGTTTTTCTTGTTGAAGAAATGAATAATCTGCTACCTGGTGTTACAATTTATGTAGTGAAAAACGTGCAATAGTTATCTGTAATGATTTAAAGATATGAAGCAATTTCTCAAACCATGTGTTGCAATTGTCCTGCGTTACAAGAGAAATTTTAACACTTGACCACTGATTTTAAAGCTAGCACAGCGTCACAAGAATTATTTCCACGTGATAGAAAATAAAGTCTATTTCATTCCAAGAGAAGAAACTACAATATCATCTACCTCCAAGGGCGCAATTAATCACTTTTAGACGAATTGGCTGGTTTTTCAAAAAATGTTACAATTGACCCCGGTTTACCCTACTCCATGAATGTACTGGAACTTGGTAAGAATTGAGACCAATGCACAATGCCAATGGAACAAGTGTTAACTACCAGAATCGCAATGCTAATGGCATAGATAAACTGTTTCGACATGAGAGCAATTTCTAGACATTCACTCATAAAACTGATAGAAAAGGCATACCTCAGTCACAATCGTTGATTGTTTTTGCTCAAGATCAAACTTCCATCCAAACGTGCATGGTACTTTTTTGAGTGACCCATTATTTCGTTCCAAAATGGTGCATTGGCCATCATCTTGGTAATACTTATTTATGTTGTTGGTAGAATTTACTTGTGTCCAGTTGCCAGCAGTTGGTGACTTTGGAAGATTGCAACTTGAAGAAGGGAATTAGTTTTGTTAACATTTCCATCAGTTCATTATCTGAATATCTTATGAAGTAGTATCTTTTGTAAAATGTTGGATTTGGCCCCTTTCTGTATCGACGAAACGCAACATAATGTCCATTCACTACAAAAATCTAGAATTGCTTGCTACTGAAATTTTAAGCTCAAAGGAACCTCAATCCAAGTTTCATGAATCAAATCTTTGTAGAGAAAGATACTCATACACCCTTCGTAGTGACAGAAACATTTTGGCACCAAAAACAAACACGACAGGGTACGGTATTGAAAATGCATGTTTTCATGGATCTAAGATATGGCGTACAATGACATCTTCACCAAAAAAATCCCAGACTTTGAATAGCTTCAAAAGAAACATTAACAGCTACAATTTTGACTGCAATTGTAAATTGTGTAAGCGATTTGTTGAAAATTTAGGGTTTCTATAATTGTAGATTGATATCCTTGTCAGCTATATTTAATATTATCAGCATATATTTAAGTTTTGGTTTGCTTTAATTAGCATCAGCTAGGCGAGAACCAACCTTAAATAAAGAAATTATTATCATTTCAAGACAATCTTTCTGCAAGATCTATTTTAACCGGAGCATTTCCAATTGTCTAAGTGAAATGTTCGAGAACTAACAGGCTCTGCAGGTGCTTCTCAATTTTATACTGTTTTTGCATTGGGAATAATTACTGCTCTGAGTACACTGGGGCAGATCTATCCACCCCATTCAAGCTCTGGAAGTGCTGTTTAAGGAAAAATTCCGGATAAGGCATAAGAGTGTGCCAGAATTGACCTGTTAGAAGTAGTCATAAGAAAGCTTACCCATGAGTTGGAGTTGCTCCATATATTGCGTATATCATATGGTTCATAGCCAGATTTGTGTTTCCAATAAAGAACAAACTGAACAGAACAATTGTAAACCTGCCAGGATTACCAAGTACACTGATTATCTTTGATGCATCCATTTTAATTAGCTTCTGCAAAGTTCTGTCTAAAGGCAAATATATCTTGTTATAGATAATTTGGTAAATTTTTCGACCAATGGAAAAATGGAAAAGCGAGGCGAGAGCGAGTTTCGAACTTACAGCCTCCTGCATTCTAGGCAGTTGCTCTACCGACTGAACTATCTCGGCCACACTTATACAGCAAGTGTGCTTCATTGATATCCAAATCAGTGTGGTGACGTAACCTGGATAATGTCTAGCCCACGCGACTCAATGTCCCAAAACGCAGACCGGCTCTATGCCCTCGACGCAACCCTGACAGAATTACGCCACCTTAACGTCACACTTTTCCCTTCCATTGTCTTACGGTATTTTTGGTAGAAGTTATAACATATAATTTTGAAAATTTTTCGACAAATGGAAAAATGGAAAAAGAGTGACGAGAGCGAGATATGAACTCGCGACCTTCTGCATAGAATGCCTACAATGCAGAAGGTCGTGAGTTCAAATCTAGCTCTCGTCACTCTTTTTCCATTTTCCCATTTGTCGAAAAATTTACCAAATATATGTTATAACTTCTACCAAAAATTGTTATAGATATATATATATAAAGTTGTCTTTCAGAAAATTATTTCTTTACCATCAACCAGTAGGGTGCCGGCGGTGGTAATCGGACGCTTAAGGAAAATTAAAAATTTTCATGAGGAACTTTTTCACCAAGATAATATTTTCCAGAAGTCTCTTGCTTTTTTATTTTGCCGGCTCTTCTCTGACAATGATGTTTGTGAGACTGATTCTGGCGGTGGTTTTTGGACCGTGGAAGGGGTTTCGGAAAGTGTGTTCCAATGCAGAATGTGACAAGCAAATTATTTTTCTGTTTGCGCTTGGCAAGCATTCCGTCTATAAACTCTTTTGCTTCACTGTTCTTGTCTTTTTTTCTATTCTTGAATGCGAATAAATGATTCCACTGTCGGTTCTCGTTATAACATTCTGGAGAGCTCTCGGTACACACAAAACAATATAAAAGCTAGGAGATGAGTTAGGAAAAATGTTGTTTCAATCTTATCACTATTTTCCATTGATATATGTATAGATATTTATGTATGAAATGTCAAAATCCAAATCACATTCCAAATCCGACTTTTATTCATGCTCCCAAACAACTGATGTATTTTGGTGCACGAAATGATTGCTGTTTACCAAATAAGGCGATTTAAACATTTGATCATCAAACTTCTTTACCTGTCACTTGACATATCTTGCCGATCAAGATGAATAGAGCTTACAGAAGTATCCTCTCTGCCAGCCCTCAAGCTTGTAGGCCCATGGATTGAAAATGGCCTTTTAGAAACTGTTAGCACTTTTGTTAAAGTTAAAGGATAAATATTGTCCACAATGTAGGCTGCTTAAATCTGTGGATTTCCCGTAACCTTTTATCTGCAGTCTCTGTGTATATGTTAAGTATCGTTGTTCAAATGGAAATTCAAGAATAAAATAATCTCCTTGTCAGCCAGATGACATGTCAACTACAGTCCTTCCGATCAACGCAAATGCCTGGTATCGAAGGTCGACATCTAGTCTTTCTGCCATACATTAGATTATAGAACAAAAGAAACGTGGATTCAACTGAAATTTATCTGATTGCTTGACCTCATACTGTCAAAATGGAATCGAAACTTACTGGTGTCAACGTGTCATAAAACTCCGATGAATGTTGGTCACAAACTTAAAACTCAATATTTTCAATTGAAAAATGACCACTAATTCAGGACTCAGGAGTATGTGACATAGACTATACAGAATTGTTCTTTGCTGAAATGTAAGAGAAACTAAATGATATATGTTTGACAATGATCAAATCTTATCAAAAAACTTGAACATGCAGTTGTTGGACCCTAAATTGAGGCTGTACACCACATGCCACATATTTGTTAGCCAAGTGAACGTAAAATAATCGATACAGTATACAAAACTGAGTCCAAAACTCTACTAAACTAAGTCCACAACAAATGACCGAAAGGAGTCGCAGCCAATTCAACCAGGCTTAGTGAGAAGTAGGAGACCCAGGAATTGTTGCTCTACGGTGTCAACTGAACGGCTTGTGAACATTCACATTTCAGTGCCAACATAATTTGTTTCAGCAGAGTAATTTGCTAGAAAATCTAGGTTGTCAGTATCGTTGTCAAAATGCATCATCTCTAAATCCTTCAAAGCAGACTATTCCGGGGGGGGGGGGGGACTTCATTAGGAACATGATTCGCCCGGAATCTTAACTTGGAGAAAAGGATCCATNCAATCAGTGCCTCATGCCGCTACTAATGTACGGCAGTGAGAGTTGGACTTTGAAATATCAACAAGTTAGGCAACTCCGTACAATTCAACAGCGCCATTTAAGGAAAATACTGAAGATAAAATGGACTGATCATATTAGCAACGAAGAAGTTCTCGCAATAGCATGCGTGGAAGATATAGAAATATTGTTGGTAAGGAGTCGACTACGCTGGCTAGGGCATGTGTCCAGAATGGAGAATGATCGTCTAGTGAAGTATTTATTATATGGAGAGTTAGCTGAAGGAAAACTCCTGTTGGTCGTCCAAAGCTCAGATATAAAGACACGTGTAAAAGCGCGTTGAAATGTGGTGATGTTCTGGACCATTGGAATACAAAAGTAGAGGACCGAGCTGAATGGAGAAAAGTCATTCATCAAACCTGTGGCAAAGTCAACGAGAAAAGAGTTCAGGCATACGAAAAACAGAGGGACAAGAGGAGAAGGAAAGGAACTGAATTAGATTGATTTACTGTATCTTTAGTTAATTGTGTTTTACCCGTTTCTCGGAATTAGGCGTATATATATATATCCAGACCCCAATTCCGAAAAGGAAAGAGTCTGTGTAACCGAATCAGATTCCTTGTACGACAGTTTCCCCAGATTCTGGGGAAAATTGATATGCAACTTCTAATTATGCTTTGTAACGTGACAAAATAAAACGAAAACAAACAAAAGCCCCATTAAAGCCCCACTGTAGTCTGGGTAATATGTATTTCTTTAGTCCTTAAAAAATGCAAAACTAGCCTCTTGAAAGCATTAATTCACATAGCACAACAACTTTGCTTTCCTACGATACTTGATTTGGAATTTAGAAACACTAACAACGATTTTTTGTGGACAGCTACCCAAGATATCAGTTCTAAAATGAAAAAAAATTAAAAATTCAGAGCCGAAATTTAGTTAAAACAAGTGTCCTGCTCATCCCAAGCTGGCTTGGGCTAGCAATGTTTTCTACAGTTCTGAGCAGGGGCGCACATTAGGGGGTGAGACACCCCCCAATAATTTCTGAGTCAGTCCAAAAATTTTCTCAAAAGGGAAAAGTCGGTCAACGACAAAATCGGATGGACCGACTTCGTGGACCGACTTTTTCATGGACCGACCAACCTCGACGAAGCTCGAAAGGTCCACAATAGTTTGAATCAAAGTTGGTCCGATTTTAAATGTTTTTGGGCAAAGGTCGACCCATGACGACAGTTAGAATATTCACAAGAAATGCTTGACGATAACTGGGAGAGTCGTTCTAAGCCAAAGCAGAGGATGGCATTTAAAGAAATTTCTTAGATGCATAGCAAAATTGCACAGGCTTTCATTTTTAGGGGCAAGCAATCACTGGTTTGTAAAAAGCGGTCTAACACAACATGGAAGGTGCTTGTTGTGCAAAGATTTTCCCGAGGAACAATGCTGTTACAAATACTCAAACATTTCTAATCTGGCACTGGGGTGCCGGTGGTGGTAGTTATGTGGCGTTGGAAAACAGACACTTGTGTATGAATCCCAAAAAAGAAAGGAGACATGGGTTACAAATATTATCCATCAAAGGTGATATACGCTTCTGCCAAAAGCTAACACTGCTGACACTATGATCATAAGGGAAACCTTCTCAGAAGACAAACACACTAAAAACAAGTCGCTTTTGCTAGGCTTGGCGGTGAAGAAGTCATTGTTCTTAAGATTACGCCTATACTGAAAACTCCAAGTCCGTGATGCATTCTTAGCCAAAATAAAGGATTTTTCTTCAAAAATTTTCCTCCTGCGATGATTTATAGCATAATTGTCACAAAACGATCAAGGTTTCCTTGTCGCTAAAGGCAAGCATGATATTGGGAGATGCATTCCAAGCCAAAATAAAGGATCTTTCTTCAAAAATTTTCCTCGTTCGCTGATTTATAGCAAAACTGTCACAAACGATAAAGTTTTCCTTGTCGCTAAAGGCAAGCATGATATTGGGAGATGCATTCTAAGCCACAATCAGGGATCTTTCTTCAAAAATTGTCCTCGTGCGCTGATTTATAGCATAATTGTCACAAAACGATCCAGGTTTCCTTGTCGCTAAAGGCAAGCATGGTATTGAGAGATGCATTCTAAGCCAAAATAAAGGGCGTAGCCCCAACAATTTTCCTGGGGACCCCCTCGTTTCAATACTTCCACATGATTTACCCTGGCCACACCGCTGCTTGCTAAGAAAATATAAGGATGAAAGAAACCTTGTCGTACAATTGAACATTAAGGCTAAAAGACAGCATTTTATGTCAATTCAGTCGAAAAGAATTGACAACGATAAGAAATTTTGGAAAACTGTGAAACCTCTGTTTTCTAACAATAATCCTATGAGTGAGAAGATCACCTTGATTGAAGATGGCAGAATCCTCTCGAATGATGTGGAAGTTGCTGAGTGCTTTAATGAGTATTTTTGCGATATTACGGATAATCTGGATGTTGACCACCTTTTTATAAAGAGGTGCAAGAACAAATGTGTGTGGAACAAATGGTTTTGAGAGCGATAAATAAATATGAAGATCACCCCTCTGTAAAGGTGATTAATCAACATGTGACATCAGGCGGTAACACCTTTAGTTTCTCTCATGCAAGCCCAAATGAGGTCATGAAGAAGATAGACTTGCTTCACAAGAATAAATCCAACAGTGGGAATATTCCAACTGGTATGTTAAAGGCAATGCGGGAAATAGTTTGCCCCTACCTAACAGACTGTATCAACTCGGCAATCTATGATTGCAAGTTTCCAAACGAATTGAAGGAAGCTGACCTCAGACCTCTCTTCAAAAATGATGATTCCAATTACAAGGGAAATTTTAGGCCAATAAGTGTCTTACCTGCAGCCTCTAAAGTCTATGAAAGAATTCTAAAAGACCAAATATGCCCATACTTTTAAGATAAACTCTCAAAAATCTTGTGTGGTTTCAGAGAGGGGTATAGTACGCAACATGCTTTGATGGGGTTGATAGAAAAATTGAGGAAATGTCTGGACGCATCAGGTATAGTAGGAACAACTCTAATGGATTTATCCAAGGCCTACGACTGTCTGCCTCATGACCTCCTTATCGCAAAACTGGGGGCTTATAATTTCGATTTCAATAGTCTTTGCTTAATGCATAACTATCTGGATTGCCGCCATCAAAGGGTAAAGATTGGTTCAAAGAGAAGTACTGCAAGAAGAATAAAAATTGGAGTACCACAGGGATCTGTCCTGGGTCCTTTGCTCTGTAACATATTCATAAAAGATCTATGTCTCATGAGACTAGACTCTGAGATATGTAACTTCGCAGATAATAATACCATATACTCATGTGGGCTAGACCTACAAGAAATTGTTACCAATTTGGAAAGTGATCTCAGTAGATTGCTCGAATGGTTCACAAACAATGGAATGGTTGCAAACCCAAAAAAATTCCAGCTAATGATCCAAATTGCTAGGGATTGAAATTGACAACAAATAAAAGTTTAACAAACACGTTAAAACGCTATGTTCTAAAGTTAACAAGAAAATCAGTGCCTTTTCTAGATTTAATGCATATCTTTCTAGAGAGCAGGCATTAACAATTTGCAACGCGGTTATCTTATCGAATTTCAATTATTGCCCTTTGATATGGCTATTCTGCAACAAAGGTGCATACAAAGAAATTGACCGCACACACAAACGTGCTCTTCGGATCCTCTATAAAGAATAGGAATGTCCCTTTGAAACATTGCTCACTCGAAGTAGCAGCCTTTGTATACATGTTAGAAACTTGCAGAAGTTGATGACAGAAATCCACAAGTCCATGAATCATCTTAACCCATCGCTTGTATGGGAGTTTCATGAAAAGAAGCATGTAGCTTATGATCTAAGGATACAAAATCTTTGCAAACTGCCACAAATAAAGACACAGGGCTATGGGCAAGAATCACTGTCCTTTAGAGGGAGTTTCCTCTGGAACGCTCTTGATGATAGTGTTAAAAATGAGCCAACACTTTATGCTTTTAAAAAGAGGATCAAAGACTGGGCTGGCGATAAATGCACCTGCAAAATATGCCGATCATTTTTTGTATAAAGTATATTTTTTTGTAAATAGTTGGTTTGAATTAGTATGTTCTTAGTTACTATTGTAAATACCAACTTCAAATATGGATTAAATGAAAAAAAAAAGGAATGCTATACGTTCAGTCGGTCCAAAAAAAATTAGTCGGTCCAGAGCCTGTTGACACCACCCCCAAACAAAATTTGAATGTGCACCCCTGGTTTTGAGAACCAACTTGAAGCGTCCATCTCAAAAAAGTTGCAGTGCTGATAGCTGTTGCGGGATCTTCCACACGCACTTCTCGTACGTATACTGTATGCTGCACTTCTCACAGATTGGTTTGGCATTGTTTAACAGTACGTCCTAGCAGTGATTCGTCAAAAGCCTGTGAAGTAAACTGGGAGCAGTAAAAGTAGACTTGCCTAGGTAAAAGTAAAAATGAAGAGTCAAAACAATATGACTCTGCTATCAATAGAAGCCTGTGACCAGGACTTATCTGAGGGCGTGGAGGAGGAAAAAGAGAGGAAAGGGCCTGTAGGAATGGGCTACATTTTCAAATTCCATATACCTGAGTTGACTTTCTTTATCATTTTTCCTTGAAATTGATATTGTGAAGTCCCACAATAATATATTTTGATAATAACATGCCAGATTTGATTGATTTGATTTGATTTTATATATTTAGGGCGGGTAGGGTGCCGGCGGTGGTAATCGGACGCTTAAGGAAAACTAAATATTTCATAAGATACTTTAATTAAAAACAAAAACCAAAAGTACCAGGTGAATGGACAGGTATTTGGACATATCTTGCCGAGGTGTTTTGGTTTTTTACTGCCAGCTTTTCTTTGACAACGATGCTTTTGAGACTGATCTTGGCGGTGGTTTTCGGACAGTGGCGGTGGTTTTCGGACAGTGGCTTCACAATGCAGAATGTGTCAAGGACATTATTCTTCTGTTTATACTTGGCAAGTATTCCGTCTATAAACTCTTTTGCTTAATTTTACTTGTCTTTTTTTCTATTCTTGAATGCGAAAACAATAGTTCGAATGTCGGTTCTCGTAATGACATTCTGGAGAGCTCTCGGTACACACAAAACAACCTAAAAGCTGAGAGATGCGTTAGGAAAATGTTTTTCTGATCTCATTACTATTTTCGATTGATGTACGGGGTGTCCCAAAAAAAACGCAACGGATTTGATCGAGACTAGCGACAAGAATTTTGGTCCAATCAATCCATAGTATTTTTTTATATAATCCTCGATAGCTAACTTGAAGATAGATACCTTGTTTGATGATATTCGTGCAGGGAGAGTTGGAATATTATTTTCGAAAGTTCAAATTTGCCTTAACCTCCAAACCAGAGCTTGTGTCTTTTAGCCTAAACTGCAAACACCCTATTTTGGGGAATCTCCTGAATTACTGTGAAATAAGAGAATAAAGCTTGTTTGTTTTTGTTTGTTACCTTATTTTTATTCGATTTTTTTACACCTAGCTATACATATATATACAAATATATACACATACAACTAATCTAAATCGAATCTACTAACAAAAGGAAAAATAACTAAGGAAGTTAATACGTAAATACAGAAGATAAATATCAAAACTACGTGGACATAAATGGACAAAATCTACATGATATCATTATATTTACAAGCGTTGCATTTACAGGTGGGGCCATTCCATTGTTTTATCATGCTTTTGAAACTGTTTAGATTGTCAGCTGA
>REGL01001899.1:34206-51411 GCA_004194395.1 Aurelia aurita complex sp. Pacific
TTGTAGCAAATAAACTGGCTTGACATATGAATCATATGTAAGGCCCCAAACTATAATACCATATTGAAGAAAAGAGGAAAATAAAGAGTTATATAAACAAATCAAAACATTGATTGGCAAAAAATGCCGTATTTTAAAAAACATGCCACAAGTTCTAGCTAGTTTTTTGGAAAGTTCAAGCAAATGATATTTCCAATTTAGATGTTCATCTAAAAGTATACCAAGGAATTTAACATACTTAGTTTGTCTTATAGGTTGCTTTCCAACCTTTATGTTTACATTTTCAGAGGAATGCCTGGGAGATTTAAATACAATAAAGTTAGTTTTCTCTATGTTTAGTGACAACTTGTTAACATCAAGCCATGCTTTAACTTTTTTTAGTTCTTTGTTAACTACTCTTTGAAGCACATCAATGTTATTAGCTTCATAGTAAATATTTGTATCATCTGCAAACAAGTAGAATAATAGTTTGGAGGAAGAATTTGGTAAATCGTTTATATAAATCAGAAAAAGGAGAGGACCAACTACAGAGCCTTGGGGCACCCCACTAGTTATATTGAGAGAATGAGAGTTAGACCCATTGACGCAAACAAATTGCTTCCTGTCTGAAAGGTAAGATCTAAACCAATCTAAAGCAGTTCCTCTTATTCCATAATGTTCAAGTTTCATTAAAAGTATGGCATCCGCTGCGCTGTCCTCCCTTCAGTGAAACTGTTTTAAGTCTTTTGCATAATGCTTTGAGTTATTTAAATGCTAGACATTCAATTCAAGTGATTGTTTAAGATTTTTGCTTCTTTCTGGAATGGATTCAGAGTTTTGAATTTGCGGTGTGATATTTGCAACAACAACTTCTACACTGCCAAGCACAACGAAAACAACTTCTTTAGCGTGTTTTACATTCATGAAGGCTTTTCGTAAAGTTGTTTAGTATCTATAATATTAGCTTTCAGTACCAAGAAATACCCTCTTTGATAGATTTCATTTGTAACGTACTTTTCTGTTGGTTTTCGAGATATTTTCGCAAGTGTCCGATTACCACCGCCGTTCGATTACCACCGCCGACACACTAGCCCTTTAGCAAGTGCTGATTTTGAAGATTGATCAATGAAACCATTTTCGTCACTTTTAGTATTGAATTTTGGGAGAAATAACAATAACCTTTTTTACCTCAGATTAGGTATATGGAATTCAGAAATGTAGCCTTTTCCTACAGGTTATCTTCTACCTTTATTATCAGCCTTGAATTTCTGTCAATCGAGGTCAATTATACTGCCAAATCCTTTCGCATCACTGGTACCCTTGAGCCGTTACACATCGGGGCTATAACCCCATTCTTTCCCAATGAAATAAAAATTTGTTCGTTCAATGCTAATTTTCAAATGACCAAAAGAAAACTTTAGTAGACTCTTTAACTGGCTAATTTCAAAATAGCGTATGGTATTGGGTACGATTTGGTGTTTTTCTTCCATTTCGGATCATATCTGACGATTTTCTGTGATCAGTGTTAGACGAAAATGTTCACCAATGGTTCCAAATGAAAGAATACTTTGTATATTGCCGAATATTGGTTGCTGCGGGATCCATTCATGATCAACCAGAGGAATGCGAGTTTGCCTCTTTTCTTCAAACATATACATCTTTTTGGAAGTCTCCCCTCTGGATTGGCACATCATGGCATACCATTTTGATAAAAAGTGTACTTTTGATAAAAAGCCGCCTTGAAGATGTCGAGGCCCTCAGTTTCAGAAGGGCCTCAGTTGTTGAAGTTCTTGAGCAAGTTGATAATCTCAATATTAAGAAGGCCTCACCTATTAACAGTATTCCAGCAAGATAATTAAAGATAATATTGACATAGTTGCCTTCCACCTGCTGGACCTCTTCAATAAAAGTGTGGACGAAAATTCTTTTCCCGATGAACTGAAAGACGGTGATGTTAGTGCACTTTTCAAGAATAATGACTCATTCCACATAAAGAACTATAGACCAATAACAGTATTACCTTCAGTCTCCAAAGTTTTTGAGAGACTTTTGACAAATCAAATGCTACCTTTTGTTAACAAATTTCTCTCGCCTAGCCTTTGCGCGTATCGATAGGGTTACAATACTCAGCATGCTTTGCTGAAATTGGTAGAGACTTGTAAGAAAACCTTAGACAACAGAGGTTTTTGTTGGAGCAGTCCTTATGGACTTATCCAAGGCTTTCGACTGTCTCAACCATGAACTCTTGCTTGCTAAATTGAACGCATACGGTTTTAGTAAAAATGCGATGCAGATGGTGTACAGTTATCTAGCAGGTAGAAGGCAACGAGTAAAGATAAATGGTTCATTCAGCTCTTGGAAAGAAATGAAATTAGGTGTCCCCCAAGGATCAGTCCTGGGGCCTCTCCTCTTTAACATATTTATCAATGATATTTTCCTTTTATTGAATGAGACTGAAATCTGTAATTATGCAGGCGATACGACAATCTATTGTTCTCATCAAGAGTTACGGGAGGTTATTTTAAAGCTAGAAAATGATACGGTTGAACTGAGCAATTGGTTTGAACAAAACTGCATGAAACTAAACGAGGAGAAATGCCATCTCCTTGTATTTGGTGAGAAAGAGACTGAAATCTCAATAAGAGTTGGTTCCTCTGTCATTCAAGAGAGTAAAGAAGAAAAATTGTTGGGCGTTGTAATTGACCAAAAGCTAAATTTCAAGCAACACGTGAACATGGTGTGTACGAAAGCAAGCCAGAAGCTACATGCTCTTTCAAGGGCCTCTACGTATATGCCTGAAGAAAAAATTAGGAAAGTCATGAAAGCTTTCGCAATGTCACAATTTAGCTACTGTCCATTGATATGGATGTTTCATATTAGACGAGTTAATGCAAAAATTAACTCCATTCACGAAAGAGCATTACGAATAGCGTATCATGATCGGACCTCAAGTTTTGAAGAACTGTTAATTACAGACCATTCAGTCTCCATTCATCAACGAAATCTACAGTTGCTTGTCACTGAAATTTACAGAACAAGGATGAATCTAAATCCTTGTTTTATGAAAGAGATTTTCGCAGAGAGAGAAATACATTACAACTTAAGGGTTACGAGCAACATCTATGCACGCAAACCTAGGACTACAGCATATGGGTTAGAAACTGTGAGTTGTCTGGGGCAGAATCTCTGGCGAGATTTGCCATTGCATATAAAAGAGTCCCGATCTGTAGAGTATTCTAAAAGAGAAATTAAGTTTTGGAATATTTCATGCAACTGTAGATTATGTAAAGATTTTATTGTAAATTTAGGTTACATTTAGGTCACACTTTGGTATTTATTGATAATGGTTGGCATTAATTAGCCTAGTGCTATACACTACGCCAACCTTAAACAAAGTAATTATTATTATTATTATTTATTATTAAGATAAGGGGACTGCTGGGTTGTGATTTAATGATTTATGGAACATATTTTTGTGTGAATGAGGGGCTTTTATGCTCAAAATGACTTGCAGTCCAGTCCTACTGCCTGTTCTATCTCCTCCAACGTAACTTCTACCAACCCAAGACATACATTACCCCCGTTTTCAGAATTTCTCAGGAATTCGACCGTTTACCAAATAAATTCGGATTCCTCACTTAAAATTGGTCTAGAAAAACTATATGAGAATTTCTACCTCTCCTGGTGGCACCTTGCTCTGTTAGAGCCTGGTCTAGAACTTGAAGCTCACAGCAACAGTAAATTATTTTTTCGCGCGCTTTTTCAATTGTTGGACCCATTCCCCTTGTAAAAAAACATCACGAGATTGTACACAGAAAGCACTCACAGCAACCAGTGATCGGAACAGGGCGATGCAGCTCTAGTGTTAATCAAGATATCTTTGGGGTTAAAATTTGGTCAAGGGTTCTAGGTCTCTTTTTGAAAGATTCTTAGATAATGCAGTCTCATGAAGCGCTTGTGATCTAAGAACGATGAGAGAGATTTGGACAAACTGCATTTTCCGCAACAAGTTAACTTTTTAGCCGCAGGTTACCCGTTTATATTTCAGTCTTGATTTCAGATGTACAGGCTTTCCTAATGTCTGAAATATTACTCGCTCAGTAACAAACGATCAAAAGCATTGCAATGGAACACAAACATTCCTGAGTTCAAGTCACGTGTTACTATTTACTATTGAAGTTTAGACAATTGCGGCCATTTTTACACCCAAACAACTTTTTTAATGCCTTATTGAAATTTAAAATCAATTTTAAGTAATGTAACTAACGGTCAATTTTAATTGGTCAATTTTGATATAGTTCTTAAAGATAAGCATTGTTTTTTTCAGATGATATAAAATCCAACCAATTCAATGCATACTGTCTGAAGGTATATTCTGCTGATGATCTAATTGAAATAGTGGGAAGCTCTGGTACTGTTTTGTGTGAAGGAAAATTCTAGGACATTTGTAAGAATGCACTTCTATCTTTAGAAAGCTTATCAATGAATATCATGGAAGATTTATCTGATTTAGTAACGGTATCATTTTAACCCTATAGTGGTTGGGCTACACGATACATCCTATTTTGGTTGGGAGGCAACTCCCCCTCCCCCCTTCCTACCTAACTCTTGACTGATAATATGTAGAGCAACCACATTTGGTGTGCTAATAGCTCAGGCTTTACTTGATTATCACAAAGAAGTCATTATCTGTCCAAAGGGGTTTTTCTGAATATCAGAGCACCAGCATTGCAGCATAAAAGGAACAATATCAGAACATGGAGATCTGACAAAAGGAAAGTTTAAAATTGATTTCAAACACTCACCGTACGTAAAGTGTGAGTCAAAATTCTGAAACAGTTGAACCTTGTAGCACTAACAGCTACCCTTTGCTTTTAGATGACTGACCTGATTTAGATAAAGATTTTACTTTCTTCGGAGTCCTTCGTGTTTTTATTCTTCTTCGATGAATCTATTGGGTTTTTATGTAGTAATCTTTTATTTCAATTTCTGGAAGCGATACAGATGCGACCACATAATTGTTGGAATGTTGTGCGCTACAGCTTACAGTTTCGTTCAAATGTAAACGCATAGAATCAAGTAGTCTACTGTCCATGAATTGTTCTGACTTGAAGATTAAGAATTTGTTGTGTATCTGATTTAACTTTTGAGGATAATTCCTTTTTCTCTTGGATAAACACAGCTACAAAATACCTGAGGCACTGAGAAACCACGATTCAATTTCGATGTCTCGGAAGAGTGGTTGGAATGTCCTTCTTAAATCTGTTCGGATTTGTTCGCTGTCATTTTGATTTCATTCAATAAAATTTGTTGTCAGCATCCATTTACTAGGAATCAATAGAGCTGCAATAATTTTCGTTTCAGCTGATCTACAAAGAAATCTGGATGGAGCGACGATTTTATATACTTTGTACTGTGCAAACTGTAATATTTATCTATCTATCTATCTATCTGTCTGTCTATCTACCAGTATACTGACTGCCTTCTAAAAAGAAGCTTAGCATCAGTGATTAGTCATCAATAATATTTAGACATTATTTTTAGTTATGTTACGTACACGGCCATGCGGAGGAGTGCGTGTTGTTGTTGCGAGATAGAATCTCGTGGTGTTAGATTTGTAGGCCATGTTATGTCCTGTTGTCGAAGATTCGTCTCGTCTTTGATCGAATCTATGGAGCCCCCAAGTATTAACACAAACAAGGAAAATTAAAATTTTGCCAGCCAATGGTTTGCTAAAAATTCATCACATTCGTTAATACCGGCAGCCATTGCGTATGTAACATACAAACTAAGATCAAGGGAATTAATTTATTTTAATGAGTTGTATTGTTTCCCATTTATGAGCGATTTTTTGATATTTCTCGATATCAGAATCCTTCAAAATAGGCCTGAAAACCTAACAAAATCTGCAACGAACTCAGTAAACGATCTTGAAATTTCCCAAATTCTTGAAATTTCTTAAAAAATGGAAAATTCCCAAGTGAATAAGGAAAACAGGACAAGAAATGATAATGATAACTGAATAAGAATAGGGTCAGCTCTGCATCTCTGCAACTGATTGTTTCAAGTGCTCGTGCGAGAAAAATCACAAAAATACTTTGATCTTTTGGCTGTCAAACAAATGTTGATTCGTTCCAATCCATCCAGTACTTTCGATGCTATGAATTTTCAAATGTTGGAACTTTTTTCTGGTTCACCCGGTATAGACAAGTGAGCAGTTTCATATTAGTGTGTTGCCATCATTTCTGATACATTGTTTGCGAGGAGTCTCCTGCATCTGCTTAAATGAACCTGCATCTTGCCATCTGCTTATGCTATCGGCGATAAATAGACTAATCTTATTTTCTGTCTTTTAAATCTTGTTGCCAAACTTGAAACAGACAGAAGTGAAAAGAAGTGAGTATTGCTCTGTGTGAGGAGAGTCCTAACGATTTGATCACGTGTTTTAAGCCCTTTTTCAGTAATTTTGCCACAACGAATTTTGTTCAAAGTTGAATTTTCCTATATTTGCAGTCCTCCCAAGAAGACAAGAAAGATCACAAAAATACTTTTATCTTCCGGCTTTTAACTAAAATTTGAATCATTAAAATCCATGAAGTACTTGTGGTTCCTACGATTTTTCGAAAATGGGAACTTTCTTCTGGCTCACCCGGTATTGTCCCAGAGTATTAACTCGGAAATTATTTCGAAAAGAAAGTCAGAAACTATCATTGCTATGATCTATAGCCCATTTCATACTCAAATGTCATAAAAAGGTGGGTATCTTGAAAAAACACCACAGAAAGAAAACATTAATTGGGACTTCAAAGCTTCAGAGTTCTTACAACAATGTGAGAAACAGTTCATATCAAAGCGAAATGATCAATTTGTTGACCCTAACTGGTAACACCTTTTGAAAACCTCCTTCAGTTTGAAATTTGCAAATGAATCACAACATGTTCAGGGTCAATGTGCTTGGCTACGATGCACCTTCCGGACAAAGAAGCAGGAGTACTTCCAGAGAAAGTATTTGTAGGATGCATTGCTGATCTGTAACTAGTGTTGAAGATCAAGAATACGAATGATGCCAATGTGTGTTAAGATTAGTGAATAAATTGAATATGATGTACTGCAGCAATTATAGTCACCTTGTTTTTCAAGCCTTTTGAGTAATATGGATTGGTAAAAGGAGAAAAAGGCTACTATGAAAAATCATGCAAATTAATCCTACTAAAGCATGAACTGCAAATAACAAGCTTGGAAGCAACGACAATCATGTTTTGCAATGATAATTCCATGCAATTTGCAATATGCTTTCCTAGAAATACAAAGAAGGCAACATAGCAAAATGTGTTTTCTTAACATTAAAACCCATTTGATACCAATAAATTAGATGAAAATCATAAGATTCCAACTAGAGTGGTGTCGCCCATTATGCCCACGTCGTCGCGAAGTTCTGAGTTAGATCCAAAAAGAGCAATTAATAAAAGAAACCAAATAGCCAGATTATATAACCAACTAATGGAGAAAAAGATCACAGAGTATTTTTACGTTAATTCTTCATACTGATTTTAGTAGATTTTGAAGAAGGGGGTAAAAACGTCCTTTTCTTCGAGCGTCGCCCATTATGGCCGCAGGAGAAACAATGAACACTACTGTCCGGTAAATTTTTTTGATAAGAAAACAGTTTTAATTACTGTTCTTTGTTTATCATTTGGTACTTTAAACACAAAAATATAAATAAGATTTAACCTAAACTTCGAGTTTTGGCAATTGAAATACATGCCTCGAGTTGTTCTAAATCCTGCCTTATCTCTTGTGCATGGATGGATGAGTTTTTGGCATAGTTTCTAAAATGAAAATAGACTTAATATGATGCTGTGTTTTTTTGGTTTCGATGATTTTCCAAGTCAGTAAGTAAGAATTTAACCCATAGTGGTGTTTTTTGTCATAAATTTTGCATTTTAATATTTTGAAGCGATCAGAAACTTTTCTGGTAAACTGATGGGCATAATGGGCGACGAAAATAGCAATTAGCAGCACCGAGACTTCATAACTTTAAATCTGGATCAGAAGTACTTTGCTTTGGTTTCATTGTAGATTTCCTCTCTAGAGACAGGACTTCTGAAAAATCAAAGCATATTTCAACAAGTTCAAACCGCAAGGTGGTGAGCGAACAAAAAAGAAGGAAGGAATGTAAATAGAATGATGAAATTTGAAATACTTGAAAGAATCTATTAGAGATATGCAAAAACCATCTCGTCGGGTTTCCATGCAAATGAACTGAAACTTCAGTGAAGGTCAAATCATGATAAAACATATGTCAGCGAAGATTTTCCGCGCAAATGCAATTTTATTACTAGTCGTCAGCCCCCTGAAATTTAATTTCTCTTGCTAGCCGGCCATAATGGGCGACTGGCCATAATGGGCGACGCTACTCTAGCGATAATCAAACTTTGCAATTTGCGATGTGTGTTCCTGCAAACACAAAGCAAGCCATAGAACATAGAGTTTTTTCTCAATAGAAACACGCAATGAAATACCTGCAAAAGTATTAGCATGATCATCACCATCTGCCTGCCACATCACAATGAGCTTCTCTTTTCGGATAATTTTAACGTACTCTAAAACAATCCTATTCGTTCTCGCTACAGAAACATAATGTAAATGTGTGGCTTTAATTTTTCCAAATATTTGTCCATTCTAAAATAATCTATTTAATTTGCTCTTAACGCTACCATATCGAGACGTCCTCATTGTTCAAAGAATCTACTCATGATAAACAGTTTCTTTCCAAGGCAGCCTACGGATAGATTACAATTGAGCAAACATCATCTTTGATCGAGGCAAACATTAGCATCAGCATGCTCACGGATATATATACCGACGACAAACATTGCAGTAAATTCTAAAGGGGCTTTCCTCGGGAAAAACCGGATATCGGTGAACTGCGTTGTTTGAATCTAAAACGAACATGCACATCATTATCAACATTTTCCAATGATTCTCCAACTCAAAAAAGCTCAAACCGACCATAAAAAAACAGAACTTTTTCAAAAAATGAGACCAAGAACTCAGCCGTACCATGGGATTTGAATCCAAGACAGAAATCGAGAATTGTCGGTAAAGCCGATCAATTCTCTTGCACGTAGTCGACCGTGGAAAAATGAACGAACGAATACAACAGGACACTCAAACTCAATTCAACGAGCGACGCGCAACGGAAACCCACCAAGACTCGCCGACGACCTGACTGACGGACCATAACCAAAATATGCTACGTTTGTTCGCCAACAACAATGCATAGAAATGGTGAGGTATTAAAATTTCAATTGGTTTGAATGTTTTCTTCCATATGTCTCGTTTGAGAAACGCGATTGATGAAAGGAAAATGATTTCCGAGGGTTTAAATAATCTGCTTTTCTCAATTAGGATGACCACAGGTAACGGGGAAAAATTAATATATAAGTAACAAGTACCTCCATCTTTACTTCAGTGTTTACCAAATTTGCCAATTTTGTCTAGATTAGATTAGGCCAACCACGACAATGTTATAAAAACATTGTCGTGGTTGGCCTCATCTAATCTAGACAAAATTGGCAAATTTGATAAACACTAAAGTAAAAATGGAGGTACTTGTTTTGTTACTTATATAGTAATTTTTCCCCGTTACCTGTGGGATGACGATACAAATCTTTGCATGCATTTGATTTTTAATGAATGCCCCTTTGACCTTGCGTTCCTTTGGCAATCAAAACAATCATGACTGTATTGTTCAAGATTTTCACATTGCTTCATTTGAAACAGCAATTTCTGATACTGTTGTCAATGGTGAACTTGCCTGCCTTGGGAAATGGTTGCAGGGTAACAAGCTTTCCTTGAATGTTGTCAAAAAACGGGCCATGATAATAGGATCGTCGCAAAAATTGAGGAAGATTGATATCGATCTTGTGAAGGAAACTAAACAGTTAGTTTTATAACTGACTGATTTCAGCTGAACCAGAGCAGCCGTAAATAGAGCAACAATACCTAAGGTGGGGCTCCAAAATGCCTGTGTAAGAAGTTTCCGGGGTTCTTTAGGCAAGAAGGGTTTTTTGGCTTGTTTCAAAATTCCTAAGCCCTAGAAACCTTGGTAAAAACATCCTTTATATGTTCCTTCCAGTCCAAGGAATGGTCCATGTCAGCACCAAGGTATGTTCATTTTCAACAACTTAGAACTCATTTTTACAAATCTTCAATTCTAAATATTCTCTCCGATGTTTGAAAATATTGTGTTCCTGTTTAGTGGAGTATTGAATGAGTTATGGCTTCATTCAGAGAAAATTTGTCACCTTGTAACCAGGTATCTAGGTGCCTAAGATCGCTGTTAATAGACTACCTGGGTACCAGACTCTTTAACATGAAATGGAGGCTCATTTTATGTCAGAGAGTCTGGTACCCAGGGTATTAATAGACCTGGATAGGTAGTAAAGATTGGTATCATAAACATACATGGAGACAGTGGAAACAAGTACAACGATGGAGATCGTTGAAATAGATCAGGAAAAGTAAGGGACATAGAAACGAGCCTTGTGGCACACCAATTTCTATATCCTCAATCTCCAAATAAACATCACAAGCATCATCATCATCATTATCATCATCATCATCATCATCATCATCATCATCATCATCATCATCATCATCATCATCATCATCATCATCATCATCATCATCATCATCATCATCATCATCATCATCATCATCATCATCATCATCATTATCATCATCATCATCCTCATCATCATCATTGTCATCATCATCATCAATAGTTCATTGACGGCAGGCAAGAATTAAAAATAGCTATTTATAGCTGATTGATGCCTACTTTATTACATATCTGCAATTTACAATTTAGAGAAAAAGAACTATTAGAATAGGAAATATATATTATACGAAAAAGTACAAGATAATAGTCTATCCTGTTAGAAATTCAGCTTTCTGGATGTATGTTTTGTTTACACAGTATACAGTTGCATTTATCACCATTCCAAAATCTAATTTTTTTTGCATAAAAAATTAGTAAATGTATAAATGCACAGAAATTGAGTAGAGTTTTCAGCTGTCTGATGATCGCTGTATAGCATAACATTCTGAGTAACAACAAATAATGTAATCTTTCTTATTGCCTCTATCCTGTCCTAATTTGTGTTTTTAGAAATGTGAAAGGTGCTTGCTTGCTTTTATGTGTGAATGTGTAAGAATGCACTTTTTGATGCCGGAAACTGCATCTTTAGTACCTTCACCTTGATAACAAAATGCCCTTGAAGTTCCATAACCCTCCAATTAGGATGCTTTCTACGGCCCTGGCTTTTTTCAAGGCGTGTATGGTTTGTAAATCGCTAGACCCTGTTTGGGTGTTGATTTTGTGAATTTATCTAGTCCCATAGCCAGGACGAAAATATATCCTATAACCAGGGCTGAAATTCTTCAGAAAAGGTCGTGACAAGCATCCATTGCAGTAAAAACCAGCCTGGAGGGGCCTACAATTTTGCAAGTCAGCATGACTTCTTAAAAAATGAATACAATTGATAGGTTCTTTTAAAAGGGTAGCCTAATTGGAAAAATTCAGTCTGTTGGCTCTTAATCTACTAGGTTCGTATGCCTAGGTTTTTACGGTGCGTTCTTAAGCAGAGCTAAATTCCTTTTCACGAGAGGCTTTTGCAAGATCAAAAGGATTCTCGTTGATGGCAGCAATAATTGCTAATATTACCCATGAATACGAGAAATCCTTGTAAAGCAGATCCATAACCTGGACAAAATATCGCGAACGAACCCATAACCGGGCAGGCACATGTATTCCAAACCCTCTAGACAAGTGGCCCCCTAGGAGGATTTTTGCTGGATTTGAAGGATTTTGTTTTTGAAAACAAACGGATTTAAAATGAATGGACGCAATTCCAAGGGAAATATTTCAGTCATGTTAAGATTTTACCCAGAACAAAATAGTGTAAAGCTGAAATAACGTCAGTTGATGCACAAAGGTATCAGCAGTTACCAGAAAAATCCCCATGAATCCCAGCCCGGGAAATGGGGTTTTGGGGGCAAGATTCATGATTGGGGCGTCCGTCATTACTCCGTCAAGACTCAAAGCTTAAAGATCCATTTTGTGGGGATATTGGATGCTTTTTTGTGAAGTGGATACCCTATCCAAAGTAATACTGAGAGGAGGATAACAGGGCAGTGGTACTATGGTACCAGAGGGGTGTTACCTGGTATAGCATCCTGCAAATATGGTGGAACCTGGTACCAAAAGTAGTGGTGCTGGTAGCCAGCCTATATGAGTCGGCACCAACAACATTTCATTCATTTTTCATTTTCATTTTAAATTATTTACACACAAAAACCCTTCAGCTTATTAACGCAATACTTAAATAAGAAAATAAATACCCTAATTACATTAATACCGGGTGCGCCAAAATAAACTATGCACTTTTGGCAGGCCACGATAAATCGTACAAAGGAACGATTTTGAAGATTTGTGACTTGATCTTTAGCAGAAAGCCCGAATTAGATTCTAGGATTTTTTGCAAATTTTTCTGTTTTCAGTCTTTAGAGCTACAAGCGAGTTTTTTAAGATTTTCGTTTTCGAAAACATCGAAAACGATAAAAAAACGTCGATCAAGCTTTCTAAAGAATCGACATGAATTGACAAAGTGAAAACATTTTCGTGGTGATTTGGGATTTAGAAATCAACTAATTGTAAGATGCTGTAAGAGAGTTCGTACTATCTTGGGAGAAATGTAGTAATATTTTCAAGGATAGAAAGAAATGTCTTCTCTTTTGTAATGTCATTGAATTTATGCTTTGGTGCAGGTAGTTTTTCTGTGTCAAGGGGGTTAAAAAGACAAGTGTGGAGGCGTTATGGGGCCAGCAAGCATGGAGTCTTATTACATTTTTGATTTTGTGACGGCTTTTGGGGCGGCACTTTATTGTAACTACTACAGAATTTCGCAACAGGCCAATCGTTGAAATAACGCTCGTGCAGAAGTTTACAATAATCAATTTACAAATCCCAAATTCACGCTGAAAACGTTTTCTCTTTGTCAATTCATGTTGAGTCTTTAGAAAAATTGATCAACGTTTTTTGATCGTTTTAAGTGTTTTGAAAACGAAAATTTTAAGAAACTCGCTTGTGGCTCTAAAAAGTGAAAACGGAAAAATTTGTAAAAAATCCTAGAATCTAATTCAGGCTTTCTGCTAAAGATTAAGTCATAAATCTTCAAAATCGGTCCAGTGTACGATTTATTGTGGCCTGCCAAAAGTGCATAGTTTATTTTGGCGCACCCGGTATAATCTATGTACAGTTAAAGCAAAATTATGTACAGTAATCTATCTAATAGCAGCTGCTCTTCCAGGGCGTCGTGTTTTAGGGTTTTCAGCTCATATAATAGCTTCTCAATTGTTTTTTGAATCTACTAAGTGTAGGCAGCTCTCTCATATTGATGGGTATATCGTTCCAAGCTTTCAGAGCCGAATAGTGAAAGCCTTTCTTGACATATTCAAGAATATTTCTTGGGATTTGTAGGTCCCTGCAATTCCTTGTTCTGTAGTTGGAATGCTGGGTCCTATGATGGTATGATGGTATTTACCCCAAAGGCTTTCGGGACATTGCCTGTTGATTATTTTGTATGTCTTAACTGATCGATCAAAGTTTATTAGTTGTTCAACTGTCAACCAATTATGAGACCAATTGTCTTTTAGTCTGGCCTTATCAATAATCGAACGGGCTCTGTCCTGCAGACGTTGGAGGGTATTCAATTTTGATATAGGAAGACTCCCCCAAATAACATTGGCGTANTAGAGCAGTATCTGGATCTTTTTCAGTTTAAATTAACATAGATACATCAAAGAATTAATGCTGAGGGGTAGGATGAACAACAGGAAAAGTGAACTTTACGGGCCTAACAAAACACTGCACCGTCGTTAGAGACGAATATAACAGGTACTTACTTTTCTATCGTGCAAGAAAAGGACCACAAACTGAAATGTGAACATGCAATTCCAATGAACTTTGAATCAGTAACAAACATATGACTTTGCCAAGCTCAAGAACGGCAAGAGCTGTAACATCCAACTTGGCCAGAACAAACGATTTCGTGATGTCCTCTTCGATAACCAAACCCTTGCTCCCAATACTTTATCCAACTCTGCTTTCATTGTTACGAGATTGTAAGAATGGGAATCGGCAATTACATGGCCAAAACCTCTTATAAATTCATCAATCGTGTGCCTTGCTTTTGGTGCAAGAAATTGCTATCGTTTCGTCCTCAGTGTAGCAGGTACATGAAATAGATTTGAAATGTTGGATTCGATGCGCGTAAGAACAAAATAACAAACGGAAGAAATGTACATCTTGTTCTAAATATGAAAAATAGATAGGCCACTTCGTCAAAATAACATTTGAAATATTATTTTTAAAGCTCCTTCATACATATCGATTTCATGTTTTGTGCGGATATCCATAGAAAAATATCTATCTTTCGACTACTTGCATTTGAGGTAATCCATTAAAAACTCCCCCTTTACGGTCAAGCAACACATCAGCGTCGAGCAAAGGAGGACATTTGTATGGCACTTTGTAGACTCATGGAAGCATACACATATTTTCTGTAAGATAATAAAACTTTGAGACAATATCGAAAGTTTCTTAAAAATTCTTATTATCTGGGTACACACCGAGTGCAAAAAAGTTCCATTGGAGTTTCTGAAAGAGGCAACATTCCATCGGCAGGAGATCTCAAATTTTATGAAGTCATGCCATGCCAAGATCCTAGATCATGCAAAGGATTTTTAGCAAAAGAAGCCCAACTGAAAAATGAGAAAAACAGAAACTATACTCCAATATTCTTAATTTTAATTATTCGAGGCTATTTACATAGCAAGAAACTCGTTTCAAGAAGTTGAGCTCTCAGGGGCCTTTCAGATCAACAAAATATTAAAATTTTGAATGCTGGAGTGGGTCAAAGTTTCACCATCTTACAGAAAATTCTGTTTAAAGTCACACTCTGATGACGACACAAGTCAGAAAGGCCTCAGTGTGGTAAATCTTCTCGTTTTTTTGCATCCGAATCCCTTTACAATTTATTATTAAGTACCTTACCTACCAAAGTTACAGAAAATATGTGTATGCTTCCACGAGTCTACAGAGACGTATGAACCAGGGGGCACTGGGAGCATGTGTTCCCCCAAGATNAAAGGAGGACATTTGTATGGCACTTTGTAGACTCATGGAAGCATACACATATTTTCTGTAAGATAATAAAACTTTGAGACAATATCGAAAGTTTCTTAAAAATTCTTATTATCTGGGTACACACCGAGTGCAAAAAAGTTCCATTGGAGTTTCTGAAAGAGGCAACATTCCATCGGCAGGAGATCTCAAATTTTATGAAGTCATGCCATGCCAAGATCCTAGATCATGCAAAGGATTTTTAGCAAAAGAAGCCCAACTGAAAAATGAGAAAAACAGAAACTATACTCCAATATTCTTAATTTTAATTATTCGGGGCTATTTACATAGCAAGAAACTCGTTTCAAGAAGTTGAGCTCTCAGGGGCCTTTCAGATCAACAAAATATTAAAATTTTGAATGCTGGAGTGGGTCAAAGTTTCACCATCTTACAGAAAATTCTGTTTAAAGTCACACTCTGAAGACGACACAAGTCAGAAAGGCCTCAGTGTGGTAAATCTTCTCGTTTTTTTGCATCCGAATCTCTTTACAATTTATTATTAAGTACCTTACCTACCAAAGTTACAGAAAATATGTGTATGCTTCCACGAGTCTACAGAGACGTATGAACCAGGGGGCACTGGGAGCATGTGTTCCCCCAAGATTGTTCAATAGACAAAGAAGTGCCCTTCTTATTTTCAGGAAGTGCCCCTTTAGCTTAATGAAAAAGTTCCCTTGAAGTGCCATGCCCCCCAGGTTTGAGATGCTTCCTACGTCCTTGTGAGTCTACCAAGTGCCATACAAATGTCCACCTTTGCTCAGTGCTGCTGTGTTGTTTGCCCGTAAAGGGAAGAGTTTCTAATGGATGACCTCAATTCCCCTTCAAATGCAAACAGTCAATAGTTAAATATTTTTCTATTGATATCCGCTCAAAGTATGAAATTGATATCAAGGAGCTTTGAAAATAGTATTTCAAATGTTATTTTGACGAAGTAGCCATGAAAACAAGATATACATTTCTTCCGTTTGTTATTTTGTTCTTACGCGCATCGAATCCAACATTTCAAATCTATTTCATGTACCTGCTACACTGAGGATGAAACGATACATTTCGATACCTTGAAACGATACCTTGAAATTTCTTGTACCAAAAGCAAGGCATACGATTGATGAATTTATAAGAGGTTTTGGCCAATGTAATTGCCGATTCCCATTCTTACAATCTCGTAACGATGAGAGCAGAGTTGGATAAAGTGTTGGGAGCAAGGGTTTGGTTATCGAAGAGGACATCACGAAATCGTTTGTTCTGGCCAAGTTGGATGTTACAGCTCTTGCCGTTCTTGAGCTTGGCAAAGTCATATGTTTGTTACTGATTCAAAGTTCATTGGAATTGCATGTTCACATTTCAGTTTGTGGTCCTTTTCTTGCACGATAGAAAAGTAAGTACCTGTTATATTCGTCTCTAACGACGGTGCAGTGTTTTGTTAGGCCCGTAAAGTTCACTTTTCCTGTTGTTCATCCTACCCCTCAGCATTAATTCTTTGATGTATCTATGTTAATTTAAACTGAAAAAGATCCAGATACTGCTCTAAATTTGTCATCTTTTGAGGAGTTTTGGAGATACTTAAACACACAGAATAAGACCTGCTAAGCAAAGTATCTATTCTCCATGTGCATACGTTTCAGCCATTACTGAGATCTTTACTATGGCAAGCCACAGTGAGGTCAATGAGGTCAAATTCAAAACTTTGGCATTTCTCCAAATTTTGAAATAATTTGTAGCGACGATGATTAACTGTGTATTAGAGTATTGGGAACAGGTCTGTAAAGAAATTTTTTGAAAATCTTCATGCTCCTTCTGTCGATTTATATTTTTGTGAAGGGTGGTAAAATCATCCAAAAGCAGCCTAAATTCCAAAAAAGTGGCCTAAAATCTGTCATTTCAAATTTCCCGGTTGGTTGTCGGTTCCATTTGATTGGTTTAGGGCGTGTCACGTGTCAATTTTGTTAGCCAGTAAGGATTTAGTGCCTATCTTG